>ONZH01004460.1:0-110498 GCA_900303285.1 Rhinella marina | reverse complement strand
TTTTACAATACACTGCAGTACACTGTATAGTGTACTGCAGTGTATTTTCTTATAGCCTGTTCAAGCTCCTGCCTTTAGCAGGAGCTTGAACAGGCTTCCATGGCAAGCCAGACGAAAGCGTCTGGTTGCCATGGTAACCATCGGGACGCTGCCACAGCAGAGCAGCGTCCCGATGGAAGGGAGAGGGAGCTTCCTCCCTCTCATCTGCCCACACCATCGGCGCTGCCAGCGCACCGCAGCGCCGATGGGAGAGGAAGGGAGCGCTCCCTCCCTGTTAACCCCTTCCATACAGCGGTCCCTACGGACCGCGGCATGGAAGGGGTTAAACTGCTGACATCGGTGCTAGCACCGATGTCAGCAGTTTCAAGCAGAGTATTAGCTGTATGCTGATACTCTGCTTGCATACGCTCGGCCATCCTGAGAAATCATTGCGGGTGGCACTTGCGGCAGCCGCCCGCACATTGCAAATCTCCCCCCCCCCCCGCCCGCCCACCCACTGCCCACAGCCAATCAGGGGGGCGGGGGGGACACCCTGACCTCCCCCTAAATACTGACACTCGGCGGGGATTCGCTAGAATAGCGCTATCCCCGCCGAGTACCCCTTGCCTGCTGTGAATGGCTGGTCTGAATAGACCAGCCATTCACAGCGATCGCCTTTATGGGGGGTGCACGGCACCCCCGAGGCCTTAACTATGGGTGGCCTGGTGTCTTAAACAGCACCCATTACAGCATGTAACCCCCCCTGCACTGAGCAGGGGGGGTTTACATGCAGGGCGTACCGGTACGCCCTGTTGCACTAAGTACCTCGTGCCCAGGACGTACCGGTACGCCCATTGTCGCCAAGGGGTTAATTCAGGAATTTAACCTATATTCTTTATTTTCTCTTTATCTTATAATATTTATATTAAACGTTACGTTTTAATTGACTATTCAATTGGTCTGTTAGTGCAAGGGAACAGGATATATCACATAAGCATATAAAATGCATTTCAACAATATAAAACAGTAGAAGTGCACACAACAGCATAAATCACAGTGCAAGCTAACCCTTCAAAGTAGCATTAGAGACAAATGTCGAAAAATGTCCATAGTCCAATGTACCCTGTATTACATTTGTTCTTCTTTACTTTGGGGGCACCGTTCTGCAGATAGGAGCGGGTCCCAGAAATGGGACCTGCACCTTTCTGGCATTAATGACATATCCTAGCGATATTAAAAAAATTAAATCACTTTGTGGAACACTGCTCGTTTTGTTGCTGTTATAGAGTTCCCACCCCATCAATACAGTATCAGATAACAGCGAAAATAAGGTAAAGATGAAGTCTGATAATGACAAAATACGTGTGAACGTTTTCGGCCACAGTAGGCCTTCATCAGACACTTTGCCGCAGGTAGGGTACTGGATGAGGTAGTAGGCGGTGGAGGTAAGTAGGTAAATGGTAGTATTGGTAAGGCGCAAAGTGTCTGATGAAGGCCTACTGTGGCCAAAAACGTTCACACGTATTTTTCCATTATCAAAAAAAAAACACAGACTTCATCTTTACCTTATTTTCGTTATCTGATACTGTATCCTAGCGATAAGCCGTCAATGTCTAAGACGGGTCAACTCCTCTAAGCTGTCAGGTTAGATACAGTCTATGGACAAGAAGGAGACTGTCTAAAAAGGAAAAAATAACAGGCTTCATTTTCTAATCCTGGATAACCCCATTTAACCTTCCTTTGTAGCCACAGGCAATGAAACTGGGAACATTTGGTATCAGATTTAAATATTGACCTTTTCCCTTTATCTATTTCTTCTACCAGATGCAGCCTGATAACACCCAACGTGCTGCGTGTGGACAGCGAGGAGACCATTATAGTAGATGGACATGGTTCGGCGTTGGATGCTGAAATCATAATCTACAACTTTCCCCTGAAGAAGTTTGTTTTAGTTTCGAGCAAAGTCTCTGTGAACAGCAATAACTGGTACTTAGGAGATGTTAAGTTGACGGTAAGATTGAAGTCCAGTCATTTTTAGGTGGGATATCGCTTACTTTTCCTTTCCCATGTGTAATTATAACCAGTGTTTAGTGAATCGAAGTGCTAAAGTGGACTTCGGTCCGAATTTCAGGGAAAATTCGATATGTCACAAAGCTGAAATTCCGCGTTCTTTGTGGTAACAAATAAATTTTCCCTTAAATAAGTTAAAAAATAAAAATTCATTCTCACCTCATTCGTTTGAGTGTGAAGAGCTCTCCACCACCATCTTAATTGAAGATCCCACACGAAATCTCGTGCACGGTAACGTATGATGTCACCACACTGGCCAACGTGATGACGTCATCATGGACCGTGTAAGATTTAGCATTTGATCTTCAATCAAGATGGAGGCGGAGGGCTCTTCACACTCAAATGAATGATTTTAAAAAAAAAATATTATAGACCTTAATATTAATGTCAGATGCCGTGATCATCTTCTAGTTCATCTTCTAGCTATGACTTTGACGTCCATATTGTGTCTCAATTTAAATAATGTGGGTAACTAGATATAATTGACTACTCAAAATAATCACACAAAATACCCTCCTGTGTTCATAGTGAAGGACCAGGTTCTAACGTACTGAGATTAAATTTTACCTGATGATCTAGGCCTACATCTGCTTCTCTTACTAAACTGTATTGTAATTGTTGTTGACTGGTGAAAACTGTCTTTAGTCAATGAGAACCATTGCTGATGAACACTCTAGATCAGTGATGGCTAACTTCCGGCACTCCAGCTGTGGTGAAACCATGACTCCCAACATGCTTCATTCAGTTCTATGGAGATCTGAGAACAGCCAAGCAAGTGCACATCTTGGGAGTTGTAGTTTTACCGCAGCTGGAGTGCCATAAGTTAGCCATCACAGCGCCACCACAGGAGTAATTAAGTATTACATAGTTCTCAATTAACACCTTAAGGACCCAGGATGAGAATACTCATCCTAAATTGCAGGTACTTAGTGCCCCAGGACGAGCATTCTCGTCCTGGAGTCCTTCCTTGCCCCCCTTGCCAGGTGCCCCCATTAGAAGCAGCCCTGCTGTATCCACCAGCATTGGTGATAACAACGATGCCGGTGGATTAACCCCTCATATGCCTGCTCCCTCACCTGTTCCATCGGCTCCCCACACTGTGATCGCAGGGAGCTGATGGTTGTCATGGCAACCCCAAGCCTCTCAGAGGCTTGGGAGCCCGGCATTTACGGAGGCCTATGAGGCCCAGCCCACAGACTGGTTCTCATAGGCAAACTATCAGTGTATTACAGTGTGTAATACACTGATAGTCAATGCAGTACAATACAGATGTATTGTGCTGCATTGAAACAGGGATCGGGCACTGTAATGTTGAAGTCTCATAGTGGGACATAAGTAAAAAGTAAAAAAAAGTAAAATAAAAGTGTTTTTAACAATAAAAAAAATAAAGTTTCAATTAAAAAAAGCCCTTTTCCCATAAAAAGTCACATACAAAATTGTAAAAAATAGAAAAAAATAAATAAATAAAGAATATACATATTAGGTATTACCGCATTCGTAACAACCTTCTCTATAAAAATATCACATGATCCATGAGACACTAAAACATGATTTTTTTTGTTTCAAAAATGATATTATTGTGTAAAACTTAAATAAATAAAAATAACTATACGTTAGGTATCGCCATGTAACAACCTGCTCTACAAAAATATCACATGATCTAACTCCTCAGGTGAACACCGTAAAAAACAAAACAAAAAAAACCCCGTTGTAAACGGTGTAAGAAAAGCCATTTTTTGTCACATTACATCAGTAAAAGTGCAACACCAAGCGATCAAATAGGCATAGGCCCCCAAAATAGTACCATTCTAACCGTCATCTCATCCTGCAAAAAATGAGCCCCTACCTGAGACAATCACCCAAAAAAAAAAAACTACAGCTCTCTGACTATGGAGACACTAAAACACGATTTTTTTTTGTTTCAAAAATGATATTATTGTGTAAAACTTAAAAAAATAAAAATAAGTATACATATTAGATATTGCCACATCCGTAACGACCTGCAAAATATCACATGATCTAAACTGTCAGATGAAAGTTGTAAATAGCAAAAAATAAAAACAATGCCAAAACAGATATTTTTTGTTACCTTGCCTCACAAAAAGTGTGATATAGAGCTACCAAAAATCGTATGTACCCTAAAATAGTACTAACAAAACTGCCAACTTCTCTCTAGGGGTGCATCAAATGTGACATGACAACTTAAAATTTTCCCAGTGAAATCTGCCCTCCAAAAATCATATGGCACTCCTTTCCTTCTGCGCCCTGCTGTGTGCCCGTACAGCAGTTTACAATCACAAATGGGGCATTTCTGTAAACTACAGAATCGGGTAATAAATATTGAGTTTTGTTTGGCAGTTAACCCTTGCTTTATTACCGAAAAAAATTGATTTATATGGAAAATCTGCCAAAAAAAGTGAAATTCATAAATGTCTACATTTTCCTTTAATTCTTGTGGAACACCGAAAGGGTTAACAACAATTTTGTAAAATCAGTTTTGAATACCTTGAGGGGTTTAGTTTCTAAAATTAGGTCATTTTGGGGTGGTTTCTATTAAGTAAGCCTCACGAAGTGACTTCAGACCTGAACTGGTCCTTAAAAAGTGGGTTTTGGAAATTTTGTGAAAAATTTCAAGATTTGCTTCTAAACTTCAAAGCCTCCTAACGTCCCAAAAAAATAAAATGTCATTTTCAAAATGATCCAAACCTGAAGTGGACATATGGGGAATGTAAAGTAATAACTATTTTTGGAGGTATTACTATGTATTTTAAAAGTAGAGAAATTGAAATTTGGAAATTTGCTAATTTTTCTAACTTTTTGATAAATTTGGCATTTTTTTAATAAATAAAAATGAAATATTTTGACTCAAATTTACCACTGTCATGAAGTACAATATGTGATGAGAAAACAATCTCAGAATGGCCTGGATAAGTAAAAGCATTTTAAAGTTATCACCACATAATGTCAGATTTGCTAAAAATGGCCTGGTCCTTAAGGGGTTAAATCAATGGGTTTGATTTTCAGAATCTCTAGAGAAAGAAACATTCCTTGTAGCCTCTATATGTTGGTTAATAAATCTGAGTAAGAGCTGTAGCCTTTCCCTCCTTTCAGCCTCTGTTGGTGTCCATTATGATAAATATTTTTTTCAGATTCCCTCAAATAATTTGGAAAAAAAACCAAGTAAGAAACAGTTTGTGTACGTCACTGTACAGTCTGCTGCTTGTTCTCTGGAGAAAGTTGTCCTGGTGTCATTTGAAAGTGGATATATATATATACAGACGGACAAACCCATCTACACCCCAGGATCTACAGGTACAGTCAGTGTTATGACGTAGCTACAACCTCAATTGCACAAAGAGCTGAGACGTTGTCGTTGTTGTGTAAAATGTACATAACACCTGAGCGCAATTATATACAAATCTCATAAACTATAAATCATAGAACGTTTCAGATGTTGAAAGTGAGACATTTTACCATTTCATGGAAAAAAAAAAAACTAATTTAGAATTTGATGTTAAAAAAGTTGGGACAGGGCCATGTCTACCATTGTGTAGCTTCCTCTCTTCTCTTAACTACAGTATTAAACATCTGGGATGTGAGGAGACCAATTTCTGGAGTTTTGGTAGAGAAATGTTGTCCCATTCTGGTCTGATATCGGATTCTAGCTGCTGAACAGTCCTGGGTCTTCTTTGTTGGATTTTTTTGGCTCATGATGCACCAAATGTTTTCTGTTAATGAAAGGTCTGGACTGTAGACTGGACAGTTCAGCACCCGGACTCTTCTTCAGCTTTTGTAATGGATGCAGTATGTGGTTTATCATAGTGTTGAAATATTGTTGAAATATGCAAGGTCATCCCGGAAAGAGACGTTCTCTAGATGGGTACATTAGGAAAGTCTTCAGACCCTTTCACTGTTTTCACATTTTTGTTATGTTGTGGCTTTGAGCTATTTTTAAAACAAAAGTTAAGATTTCCCATCATTCTCTACTCAATACTCCATAACATGGCAAAATGAAAACAGAATGCTAGAAATTTTTGCTATTTTCTTGAAAATGAAAAACTGTAAGTATTCAGACAATTTATTTAGGACTTAGCTGAAGCATCTTTGGCAGCGATACCAGCCTCCAGTCTTCATGAGTATGATGCCATAAGATTTGCACACGTGATGAAGTAACAAGAGTTCCTCTCTGTTGGAACCACACAGTCAATGAGTGAACACTTCTTTTGAATTTTTGGAAAGTGAACCTTCAGCCCAGTCTGGGGTCCAGAGCACTCTGGATCAGATTTTAATTAGGGATATTTGTGTACCTTCCTTCATTGAGTTTTCCCTTAATCCTGACAAGTCTCCCTGCCCCCGCCACTGAAAAACACCCCCACAGCATCATGATGCTGCCACCATCATGCTTCACTTTAGTGATGGTATTAAGGTGATGAGCAGTGCCTGGTGTTCTCCAGAAATGATGCTAAAAAGTTAAATTTTGTTTTCATCAGACCAGAAAATCTTGTTTCCCACAGTCTGAGAGTTCTTTAGGTGCTTTTCTGCAAACTCCAGGTGACTTTCATGTATCTTTTACTAAAAATAGGCTTCTTTCTGGTCACTTTGACATAAAGCCCAGATTGGCGGAGGCTGCAGTGATGGTTGACCTTCTGGAAGTTTCTTCCATCTGCACACGGGATCTTAGGAGCTCAGCCAGAGTGACCATTCATGTCTTGGTCACTTCTCTTACCAAAACCTTTCCCCAGAGTCTGGTTGCGTGGCCAACTCTAGGAAGGTTGTTCCTGGTTGTTCCAACCTTCTTCCATTTAGGAATTATGGAGGCCACTGTGCTCCTGGGAACTTTCAGTGGAGCAGAGATCTTTTGCCCCCTTCTCCAGATCTGTTCCTCCACACAATCCTATCTCTGAGCTCTACAGGCAGTTCTTTCCCCCTCATGGCTTGGTTTTTGCTCTGATATGCATTGTCCGAGGTGAGACCTTATATAGACAAGTCCGTGTCTTTCCAAATCATGTCCAATCAACTGAATTTACCACAGGTGGCTTTAATCAAGGTGTAGACACAAGATGATTAAGATAAATGGGAGGCCCCAGAGCTAAATTTATAATGTCATAACTTGTAGGATAACAGGCTGAACTGGATGGACAGATGCCTTTTTTCGGCCTTATAAACTATGTTACTATGCCACTATGTATAGCGATACAAAGATGGCCATGTATGGTTCCAGTTCTAAACTTGCCATTAATGGCTATTGTATACATTTTGTGTTTCTGAGGTCATTTCGTTTCATTTTTATGACTGAAATAAATCTGGTCCTTGCTTGGTTCAGTGGGACCTGATCATAGATGAGTCATTTTTGATTGGAGATGTCTGGTCAAGACATTTATCAATGGAGTCTGTAATTTATTTACAGTGTGGAAATATCACATGATGGTCATTTAGGAAACATAACTTATATATTTTGCATTAAGTAGTGCAATTAATATGTAGTTTTTATTGAGAAACATTGGACTTTTTTATGCAATTTTCATGAGAAAATGAGAACAATTTTTTTTGTGGCCAGTTTTATTCCCATTACCGCTTAGGCTGAGTCCACACTTCAGTTATTTGATCAGTTATTTACATCAGTTATTGTGAACCAAAACCAGGTGCAGGTCAAAAACACAGAACAGGTGCAGATCTTTCAATTACACCTGATCTCTGAGCAGACTTCACTACTGGTTTTGGTTCTCAATAATTGATGGAAATAAGTGATCAAATAACTAAAGTATGAACCCAGCCTTACTTGGTCCTTGCTGTCCGCCACTTCCTGATCACTGGCTGGCTGATCAGTCACCGCCCGCTGTTACCTGCATGCTGAGTTCTACAGGAAGTAGAGACCAGAGGGCATCTCCTAAGCATTGGTACAGCAGTGGTGTGGGATTTTTTTTTACCCCTTTCTGAGCACTTTTTAAAACAATTTTGCCCCACTGGACAACATCTTTAAGATTGTCTTCCTGTTGACGGAGTCCTTGCTTGGGCAGAAATTCAACAGTGTGACTGACATCTATTCTTGGGAGTCTATGATCAACTCTGCCTAGGACAATGGCACCAAGGGACAAGTTCAAAGCAACTTTAAAGTGGTTTATTCACACATTGAAGAAGTGGTTTATTCACACATTGTGACCCACAAATACTTTACATATTCCCTACAACTACTGATCCGTGAATTTCAACTTTAAACCTGAAGCAGGTGTACAGCTATAGTAGGTGCTAAAGTTGCCACCACAGAAAAGCTTTGGTGCCTGCGAGATCCAAAGGCTTTCTTTGCCACGTCAATGAACATGATAGATGGGCATCAATCAAACATAATAGATGAGGGCCCTGGTATTAATTTATCATTAGGGCCCAAGCGCTTAATGTTACTCCTCTGACCCGGGGCATGATATCTCTGTAAATGCATAATAACTTGTCAAAACCTATATAACGAATCCTTCTTACATTTCTTCTTTCTTTCTTATGAAGTTCTATACAGGATTTTCACCACGACACCAGAACTAAAACCAGTGAGCAAGGAGGTGATCATTGAATTTCTGGTAAGACTCCATTCTTCTCCACAATATGAGATATTAGTAATATGTACAAGTCTTGATTAGTTCATTCAGAAATTAACTTGCCATACACTCTGAGACAGTATTGTTTTACTACAGAGCATTATATGATAGAATCCCTTTTACCTTGTACAGAGCTGTTTTTAGCTATTGAGGATAGAGGCTATTGTCAGCACCAGACATAATTGGGAAAATGCCAGGTTCAAGGTTGATCTTATATTACACAGTGCCCAGCAAATTACCTATTGTTGGCACCTCTATACATTGTCATGCAGTGAAGAACAAAAAGGGAATCCAGCATCCAATAAAATGTAGATCTTTATTAAAGTGCCCAAAACTGACCAGCAGAGCATCTAAGCATTTTGGATCATTACACACTGATCCTTACTCAGTCATAAGGATCTGTGTGTGAAGATGTGAAAAGTCAAGACGCTTTTCTGTTCTGTTTTTCCAGCTTTAATAAAGATCTCTGTTTTATTGGACGCTGGACTCCCCTTTCATTTTTCAGAATTTCTGAATTTTAACTCCATGCTTCTGTGCAACCTAGCAGATGGGCTGGACTATTTCTGCCTTTCTATACATTGTCATACAGTGCCTAATTAATGGCATCATACTGTATGGTGTCCAAATGCCAATAGCACATCCAGTTGTTTGCACAACAGAGGTATACAAGGCTATCACAGCTATGTAGTGTTGAGCTAGCACCTCTGTGCTCGGGTGCTCTGGCCGAGCACTAGGGGGTGCTCGAGTGCTCGGCCAAGCACCTGAGCATAATGTTAGTCAATGGGAGTAAACCAGACACCCCCCCGCTCGGAAGAGGGGAGGGTGTCTGGTTAATAGAAAAAGGTCAGAATCGCAACTTCTCCTCTTTTACTCCTTTCACTCCTAAAAGTATGCTAATTAACAGAATTTGTGCGCATTAGCGCACAATGCGTAGCATTAGCGTACAAATCAACATTACAGTGGATGCCAGTACTTTCTTGCACGTTTATTCGCTGTGTAGCAGCGAACAAACGTGCGGGGAAGAGACTCGAGCATTGCACTCGAGTACCCTTGGTGTTTGGCCGAACACCGAGCGGACCCGAGCGTAGGCATGCTCTGCCAAACAGCGAGTTCGGCTGAGCATGCTCGCTCAACACTACTATGTAGGGATGGCTGCACAGATCACACTCTTCGTACCATGAGAGACCTAACCAGTGTGCACCAGGCTTGGCAGTCCCATGTTAATATGGGCATATACACCATATTATTGATAAAGGTTGGGCTACAAATAGACTCAGCCATGAATCAGTCTTCACTGAGTCTTCATACATAGACTAGGTCTATGTTGAGACCTGGATGCTCTATTAAGAAAAGTAGAAGACCTCCATGCTTCAGAGGATGATGCAAAGGTATGTTGTAACTTTGTTTCTTACACATCTCCATATGCTTTTGGGTGAAGTCTCCTTAGAAGAAACATTGATCGATAACAGAGTTTAAACACTCTATAGAACCTGTTCATTCTGGAAACCAGCCAGAATCCAAGATCTAGATTTACAGTCTTATTACATACACATATATAATCTTGGACATATCAGAAGAGCCAGGGTTTCCCCTTAAAATGTCTTCTAATAATACTTTAGTATTAAGAAGATTTGTACTAAATACCACCATACTGGGCCACCACGCTAGACCATTAAGCTAGACTATATCTGTATAATTAAGAATCTCTCTTTTCTTTATAGACTCCAGATAATGTCATTGTTAAAAAAGATGTGACTCAACGCAACAGCAAAACTGGAATCATTGCCTTTTATCATAAACTGCCAAATCATGTAAGGTAGGAGACAAAATGGTGGAAGTAGGGGGCAGCAACCCCTGGAGATAATACAGTACATTCATCATGATAACGATGATGAAAATAAGTACAAATGTTTTCTGTCTTCTTTGCAGTTTAGGACTGTGGACCATATCAGCAAAGTTTGTGGACACCTTGACAAATTATACCACACAATTTGAAGTGAAGGAATATGGTAAGAACATGACAAAGAACAAAGCAGGAGTCTCAGTGTTGTCTTGTTTTTGTTCTCTGATCCATGAATATTGTACTTTGCTTTAGACAACCTCTTTTTAATAAAATGGTGCTCCCAAAATAAACCGATCATTATATGTTCCATTGCTGGTATCATAAGTGAATAGCTACAATCTGCAGGAGAACCTAGGAGCAGTAAGTAGTTCAGCCTCACCAAATGAGAAGTTAAGTGTCACATGATGACTAATGGGCTGAGCATGTAATACATCAATAAGCTGGTGCCTTTAGATGAGGGCTGCTCTTCACTCATTGATGTAAGTCCAAAATGAAGGAATAATAGGGTATTTAAAAATTTGTTTTATAATGTTTCTAATCCCAACAAACCTTTCAAAAAAATACATTGCTGAAAATATATATTTTTTTGCAGTGGACATTCCAACCACTAGATGGCAATGTAGAGTATTTAGCTACAGTGGTCCCTCAAGATACAATATTAATTGGTTCCAGGACGACCATTGTATGTTGAAACCATTGTAAGTTGAGTAATTGGTTCCAAAGCCCCAAAATGTCATCCAAGATAAGAGAAAATAAAGATTTAAGAAAAATAAGCAGATAATTAAGACAGATAAGACCAGGGACGGACTGGGAACGTAAAGTAGCCCTGGAAAAAAAATATTAAAAGTGGCCCTATTTAAGTCGTTTACAAATTGATGCAAGGCAGGGCCAGAAATACCATATTGTGGCACATTATTCTGCCCCAACAGAGCCAAATACCACAGTCCATCACAAAATACTGCCAGCAGCACAAAAAACATTCCCAAAAACTTCCACTGGCCGGCCGTTAGGGTTCAGGTGGCACCCTGGGCATCGGCCCACCGGGAAATTTCCCTGTAAGGTCTATGGCCAATCCGCCCCTGGATAAGACAAGTACTTACATATACCAGTCAGGAATAGCTGAAAACTAGCAATTAATCCAGCTATTTTATCAGAGAAGTGGCCTTGATTGGTTGGATCTGAGTCTAAGACATTGTATGTTGAGTCTGGTTTCAACTTATGATGGGTCAGAAAAGACCATTGTATGTTGAAAATATTGTATCATGAGGCCATTGTATCTTGAGGGATCACTGTATACAGGTCTGAATTTCTTTTGCGTTGTTCTATCATGTTTTCTCAGTACAGAACATTACATGGTTAGATGGGGTATTGCAAACTCGACTTTTACAGAGATTTCAAATTGTCCTAATTTCCCGTTCACTTTTACATTTATTTCAGTTCAACCAAGCATTGAATTAAAAGTGACTGCACCTCAGAAGTTTTTCTACTTTAAAGACAAAGAACTAAGGGTGGACATAGCGGCAACGTGAGTAGAAGCATTTGCCCATGAGTTTCCATCAGTTCTAGAGATGTTTTAGGGATTTATTCCAGCTTATAAAGGATATATTATTGTGACTAGTAATAAAACATTTTTGCATTATCTCAACAGCTATCTCCATGGTGAACCTGTTATAGGAAAATCCTTTGTGCTTTTTGGACTCAAGAGAGACAATGAGAAGAAAAGTCTACCAGATACCCTGAGGAGAGTAGATGTAATGATACTTTTTCTTCAAAACAACTTCTTCTTGGTTCAATAAATACATTTACCCTTGTTTTTCAATTGCTCTGAAACAGCACCTCTCTTGTCCATGGTAGAAGAGCAATGTCGAGCAGGACATTCCTCTTCTACCTTTGATATTGTCCAATGCTTGACACCCAGCAAGGGCCCGTGTTTTCTACTTTGCGTTTCATCCCAATCCAAGAGGTTACGTACCGTAGATCTATAGCAGTAGGGTGAGCTGTACACACTTGACATCTCTAGTCCATAGACTGTACTGTACTTTAGATTTACGAGAATGAGGTTATGGCGCGAAACCACTCACAGAACATGGGCAAAAGTGGCAAAATTTCCAGAAAAAAATAGCCTCCGTTTTCAAATTTCATACAAGTTCAAAGAAGTTGTCCCCTCAGGGTGAAGCAGATTGGAGCCACCACGACCATCAGCTCATCATCACAGGTCAGAATCCCAACTCCTCTGGCAAACAGCTGATTTTGCTTCAGTGAAGCCATTGCAAGGAAGATATCTAGCATTACATGGTGGACATGAGTCCACCATGTGGACCTGAGTTCACCAAAGTGGGGGTACTTATTCAGAGCAGCTTTGCATTATGACTCATAGAGGAGGTTTGTGATGGAGGAACCTTAGGCCAGCCAAATTTTTGTCCTTTTGACCATCCATATAATATATTCATGGTTCAAGTCTTCTAGATCAAGAATTGCCAGATGTGTCGGTTTACATATTTTGGCCATTCTGATGAATGGACAGATGGCTTAAGTTTTCATTTGGTCAGTGGCACCCCGCATGCTCTAATTGGGTTTGAAAGGACTGTCTTTATGAGATAACCTCTTGATGACAATATTGACTCTTTGTGGTTTTCAACTCTCTTCTAGATCAATGAGGGTGAAGGCTTTGCAGTTTTAAGAAGAGAGGACCTGGTTAAATACTTTCAAGAAGAGAGAGACATGTTACAATGGACCTTATTTGTATCCGTTACTGTTATAACTGATTCAGGTAACAGAAACAAATATTAGAGTGGTCTTCCACGTATGTAGACTTGATCTTGTTAAATTCCAGATTAGAGATAAGCAGTAGTGTTGAGCGAGCACCTCTGTGCTCGTATGCTCGGGTGCTCTGACTAATGTTAGTCAATGGGCCTAAACCAGGCACCACCCGCTCGGAAGTGGGGAGGGTGTCTGGCTAATAGAAAAAGGTCAGAATCGCGACTTCTTCTCTTTTACTTCATTCACTCGTAAAAATATGCAAATTAACTGAATTTGTACGCATTAGCGTACAAATCAACATTACAGTGTGGGGAAGAGACTCGAGCATTGCGCTCCAGTACACTCGGTGTTCGGCCGAACACCGAGCGGACCCGAGCGTAGGAATTCTCGGCCGCGAGTTCGGCCGAGCATGCTCGCTCAACACTAATAAGCAGGCTTGTCGATTCTGATCTGGCGAGTTTGGTTCGGACGTGAATTGATTCGGTCCAAACCAAATTAGCTTCTATTGCCATGGAAATCTGCATAAACCACCCTATAGTCTCCTAGGACTCAGACGTTTTACATCTCTTATTAATGTTTTTTTTTTTTTTTGCTTTTTCTTTCCCCCCCTTCTCCCCCTAAGCTCTTGAATCCTATGACAGCAATAGTAAATCATGTCAGGGTGACCCTGACATACATACCTGTGGGTACACATATGTTTGACAGTGTTAATGAACAGCATTTAAAATAATACCATGCCGGCACATGTGTTATGCTTTTTCATATTCCAAAGCTTCCAAAAATTGTCTCTTATCGGGGGCAGATTGTGTTTTCAAGCACACGTGTTACAGGATAAAAGAAAAAAAAGTGGATTGTTGGAGGATGAAGCATCCAAAAATTCTGTCTTGATGGGGTCAGAATTCCTGCCCATACAACATGCACAAGTGTTAATCGTCAGAAAAAAAGTGGCTTGTTCTGTAGGAGTCGAGAAAAAAAATTCTCTCTTTTAATTAGGAGAAGCAGCAGTGCATATAGTGGCATGTGGCCACAATTATAGTGGCAGCAGAAGTAGTGTAGCATAGAACACACAAAAAGGGCTGTCTATGGGTGTTAGTAGTAGTGGCGGAGACGGAGCATTAATACTGGTGGCAGTAGGGAATTTGCAGCGAGAAGCATCAGCCAAGGCAGTTGTGGCAAAAGCCATATGGTACATGTTGGCAGGCAGGCCCCAAAATGGTATGATGGTGGCATCAGCAGCCATACAGAACATGATAGTAGGCAGGTAGCAGTAGCACCTTGATGGCGACAGTGGAATGATGGAGGCAGCGTGAGCCATACGGTACATGATGGTAGACAGGCAACATGATGGTAGGCATGAAGGCAGGCAGGCAAAGAGCAACAGTGGCAAGATGGGGCACCATGAGCAATGCTAGTCCAAATCCATTTATCAGCTTCAGCTGGAGGAGTAAGAAAATCCTCCCAAATCCAGGCTTGGTTCATTTTGACAAAAGTGATGCTTTGGACACTGGCAGAGGACAACTTGGTTTGTTTGGGTATCACCTGCATTGCTGAAAACCATCTGTATGACAACACTGGAGGCTGGGTAAGAAAGAAGAATAGCATATTGTGCCACTTCATGCCACCATTTCTGTCTGCCTGCCCAGAAATCTATGGGCTTAGGGAACCGGGTATGCCCCAGAGACAAACCAGAGTGTACAGTATGTTGACCAGAACCTGGGCGTTGAGGCAGGAGGTCTCTGCTTGCCGATTTGTCTCAGCCTTGTGCAACACATGAAAAAACTGTTCCATCATGTTGAGTAGACTGAACTGGCTGCTACTGCTGCTTGTGGTGGCGGGAGGTGGGTGACTCTGTAGAACAGGCCTCCCTTTCAGACATGCTGGTAGCTGTGTACACATAATAATTTGGCCTCACTTTTAAAAGGAGGAAAACATCCCCTCATTTTTCTTTGAGAGCAAGGGTCTAAAAGCATGATTTCCAGTAATCATCAGACTGCTTGATGTCAACGATACGCTTGTACTCCTGTCAGTCCTTAAGCAAACGAGAATACTAACATGCCCTTTAAGCCAGTTTTTTCCAGCTCCCCTCCCCACCGAGACGATTGGGTCTCCTGGCTGGTGCTAACATCATGATCATCCTCCTACTTCTCCACCTCTGATTCCTTCTCCAGTGCCAGTTATTCATCCTCGTCCTCCACCGTCATGGAAGTTTCGCCTTGTGGGCCCCCAACAGCTACAGGGTGGACAGCAAGATGCGTTAGCTGTTCTTATTCCGCAATTGTTTGTTCTGAGATAAATATGAGGGTGATGACATTGTTCTTGCTGCAATTGTTCCTTTGTGGCCTCCTTGAAGGGCTCTGACCTTGAAACAACACATGCTCCCTGCTGAGGAGGTCTGGTGCATGACACAATGTTGTGGCCGTTGTTGCTGACCACCTTGCCCAGTTGGAGCCAGCGGAGTGACAGCCAATGGGAATTTTGATGCTTGATGTACTTGATGTACTGCTTGCCTGTGTGGCTACTCTTTCCCAGGTCGATCAGCTCCAATATGTTATGACAATGCTTCACTTGATACATGTGAGAGAAAGGAAGGGGAGTGGGAGCGACATTGTGCCCTGCTGCTGTTGTGGACAGGCGAGCGTCCATGAAGGAGGTGGAGGAGGTAGATAAGTGCCTGGTGTGAGAGCTAGGCCGAAACAATAATGAATGGGGGGCTCAAAAGGACCTGGCCTTGTTACTGGGGTGGTGCCTCATTGCTGATACAAAAAAATGGATCCAGTGGGTTGCAAAAGATATGTACTATTCCTGCCCGTGAGAGCTGCTAAAGGCAGCAGACTCTACTAAATGTATAATCATTAAGTTATGAACCGACTAGTTCATCTCTGTGCCAAATTCTCAAATATTTCCAAGAAATTTCAAAATCTGCTCCCATCTTTGCTCACTCTTCTCTTTCTGGTATATTGCATTTCTGAGCTAGAAACAGGTGGGCTTCAGAAGAAAAGTCAGAGTAGACAGTTTACACTAATTTTTTCCAAAAAAGTTTTACCTATATGGTGTGATGGCAAGTTTTATAACTCTAAGTATTTATTACAATCAGATATAGCTGGTAGTGATGAGCAAATTTTTAAAAAATTGATTTGGCTGCTTCGCCAAACTTCAACAAGAAATTCAATTTGTTACAAAGTACTTTGTCACGAATCGCATTCCATTGTATGTAGCGGGTACAATGACGGGGAACAGCAATTGTGCCACCCCCATCATTGAAGCCCTCAGATGCCGCATTCAATGATGATTGCGGCATCTGAGAGCCAAATTGAGGTCTTTCAGGGGTTAACCAGGGGTTGAAAAAAGTACATACTCACTTCATCCATTTGATTGTGGAGAGGCTGTCATGACCATATTGATTGAAGAAAATGCACCAAATCTTGTGCCCACTGACGTGATGGCGTGGCGATGTCACAGGTCATCGTGTGT
The DNA here is from genome assembly GCA_900303285.1 of Rhinella marina. Classification (NCBI taxonomy): domain Eukaryota; kingdom Metazoa; phylum Chordata; class Amphibia; order Anura; family Bufonidae; genus Rhinella; species Rhinella marina. Next base: position 93,788 of record ONZH01004460.1, on the reverse strand, counting down.
AAGATTTAGCGCATTTTCTTCTATGAAGATGGCCACGCCCCACACTAATAGCTGGAACCAGGACCAGATCAAGGACTGGAAAGACCCCTGGGCAAAAATGTATGAAACCCCTGGTATTCCTGTATGGAGGAAGGAAAATTGAACATAACACTGCTATAATACTGCCCCAATAACAAAGAGTAAATAATACCATCATATAGTGCCAAATGCTCCCATATAGTAATGATACTATACAGCTTCTAAATTTTATCACATCTTCCTTCCTGATGTATGGTTAAGGTTGGATAGGATGGTGCCACTTTTACTCATCCCATAATCGGGCCCTGGCTGGCACATCTATGTTGTCAGCCAGTAGCGTAACTAGAGTTCTATGGGCCCCAGGGCAAACTTTATCCCCCCCCCTCCATTATACGTTTGAATACATTTTTTAGAATACAGTCTACCGCTGATCACTACACAAACCCTTAGCATCTACACTGTATGTGGACTCCACAAATTAAATTATACACCTAATTTATAAAATATATATGACCTATGTTAATGCCCCTACAGCCATTGGCTGCTCAAGTCAGCTCATAGCCCATGCAGGATGGAAAATGAAAGGGCCCACCATGAACGTACCATATAATTCACTCCCAAACAGTCCATCACCATCTCTGTGTCCAGCACTATCACCCCTCCCCCAGCACGTACACCAGCGATCAAAACTCCCCCAGCAACATCATCATTGATAACAGTAACATCAAGGTCAAAATTGACTTAAAGGGGTTATCCCACGAATAATGTAAACAATTAAAATCAGACATCATATAGAACATGACAATCTCTTTCTAGCAAAGCTAGAACCAGCCCTGTACCTCACATGGATCCAGAGATCTCCCCATTCATTGTTCTGTAGATTTATATCAAGCTGACAGATCAAGGGGAGTGTCTTTTCTGCTGCAGCTCAGGAGGCGTGTCCATGCTCTCCCTATCACAGCTCAGGGGGTGTGGCCATGCTCTTGCTATCACAGCTCAGGAGACAGTTAAAAGTTGAAACTGATCATGTGCGGCCTTCTCAGTGAACAGGTCAAAGAAATAAGAAATTAAGTGGTCCTATACAGATACATTTTAGAAAATAACTCAGTAGCTATACAAAATTGTTAATTACATGCAATTACAAAAGTATTCAGCTCCAGGCGCTGGTTTGAAAACTGTAGAATGTTTTTCGTGGGAGAACCCATTTAAAGGGTTTGTCTCATGATGAACAAAGGGGGCATATCGCTAGGATATGCCCCCATTGTCTTATAGATACAGACCCGCACCTATATCCAGAACGGAGCCCTGAAAGTGAAGAAGGGCGCACTGCGCATGCTCAGCTGCGCTTCATTCATTTTCTATGGGGCTGGCGAAAATAGTTGACCGCTGGCTAGGCTATTTCCGTCGGCTCCATAGAAATGAATGGGAACTGGGGCCATGTATGCGCGCTATGCTCCGATTCATTTCTATGGGGAGCCAGCTTGGTGGTGGCCAGACCTGAGTCCTCCAGCCACCACCTTGCAGGGCTCTGTTCTGGATATAGGTGCAGGTCGCAGCGGTGGAACCCACACCTATAAGACAATGTGGGCATATCCTAGCGATATTCTGCAGCCGATCGCTATTGTGATCCCTCATCCTCATACGGGATCATGGTTTCTGAACATCAGATCACACCCTATGAAGAGATGAAGAGGATGTAAGTTCAGGACACCTCCTTCCCCGGGACCCACAAGAGCTAAATGCCTCTGTGACAAAGACAGACACCACATTGCTGGACCTACAGCACTGGGTCTGTATATAACAAGGAATGCACCTAGCCTTTTGACTGTCGAAGGCGTAAATGGAAACGGCGCCCAACCCCTAAACTAGATTCTCATCCCAAAAAAAACAAACAGCAGATGGCACTATACTAATACATTTTACTTAAAGAAGAACTCCAGACAAAAATTGTATTCCATGTCCTCCTAGAAATGTACATGATGTAATCTGTTGTGAATGTCATTTTCTTACCAGTGTCTGAATTTTTGACTTATATAATCCTGAAGTTTCTTATCTGTGTCATGTGACCAGCAATTAGACCCACCAACTCACACAGAGACTTATGTGTGGACAAGAAGTCTAATTCTCTATGTATTCCTATGAGACTGAAAGTGAGGCTCCCATAGAAATGAATAGAGCAGTGACTGGCTTCCTGTCCTGGGTCAGTTGGAGGTCAGGGAGTTGGTCACATGACCCAGCTACAATAAGAGAGGATTTTACTCACAGAAACAGTCACTGATAAGAAAATGACAATCACTACAGATTATATCATGCACCTTTCTAACAGGTCAGAGAATACAATTTTTTGTGGGAGTTCTTCTTTAATAACTCAACTATAATCATTTTTTATTGCATTTAATTACCATCGTCTTCAGATCCAGTTGCAGGTTTGGAAACATATCTAAAATATTTTTCTTGGGACACCTCCTTTAATCATAACCATGTAAAAAACACTGTAATGTATGGCTGCTTCTCTTACAGGCAGTGATATGTTGGAATATGAGCTGGATAACATCTTCATTGTGGAGTCTCCCCATAAAATCCTCTACACAAAAACATCCAAGTTTTTCAAGCCTGGAATGCCATTCGATCTTAAGGTCAGAGAATTGATTTCATATTAGATTATATTATTTTTGTTTTATTGTGCTGTTATCATACCATAGTTTTTTTTTTCTAGCACCTTCATCTTCTGTTTAAAAAAAACTGGGTAAAAATTACCCCTATGCTGAATAAGAACATAACAAGATTATATAGGCCGGGGGCATTAACGTCTTTTCTTTGTTTTACAAGTCTCATTTTTGTTTTTATTCATTTCAGGTGCTTGTCACTAATCCTGATGGGTCTCCTGCTCATCGTGTCCCTGTTGTAGCAGAACCAGGAAATGTCAGAGGATCAACTCAGAAAGATGGAACCGTTCGGCTGACCCTGAACACTCGCTCAGACATAAGCAATCTGCAGATAACAGTAATATTTCTATTTTTGGACATGTCTCCATTTGGAATAGATAGACTAATCAATAAATGTTTGAAAATTATGAGCTTGTAGTAGTTTCAGGATTTTGAAATTGATCACTTATCTTCTAATTGACGTCACTGCCGATCAACTGTTCCAGAGTAGCTCAGGCTTTGGAGGTTGGCACCAGAACTACACAACTTCACCAAGCATGTAGTAGATGAAGCTGGTTAATGCAGAAACCAGCTCAAAGCTACTTAGGAGCAGCTGACTGACACTAGAGATGAGTGAATTGAAGTTGAAGAAGTGGAATTCGCTACGAATTTCAGGAAAAATTCAATTTGTACCGAAGTCGAATTTCCTAATTCTTCGTAGTAACAAATCAAATTCTTTGCCTAAAATGGCTGCTGCACATGTTAGAAAATGAAACTAAGAACACTGGGAAAGAAGGATCACCCACAATGCCATGAATGCAGCCAATCACCAACCAGCCAGCCCTGTAATGTCACAGCCCTATAATTAGCCTCAGCCATCTTGGTCTCCGCCATTTTCCAGAGTACTTAGTGCAGGGATAGATGTGACAGGCGCTAGGGACAGTGCTAGGAAAGACTTTATTCTGAAAAAAAAAATGATTGAGCCATTCAGGGACAGATTATTCATAGTGTAGGGAAAGGATAGGGAAGCATCATGTACACTGTAAGGAGAGAGCAGGGACCAATAGGGGAGTGTAATGCCTGGGTAATAGGAGCGATTCTATTACACCTTGCTGCACTAAATAGGGATCCGAATTGCTCTAATACTATACTACTGCTTTCAGGTTGTTTGCACTATGATTACTGTATAAAAACTGTAATTCCTGTAATCCTTGCTTGTTATTGTTATAACATAGGTTATAAGGCCGAAAAAAGCCCTCTGTCCATCCAGTTCGGCCTGTTTTCCTACAAGTTGATCCAGAGGAAGGCAAAAAAACCCTGTGAGGTAGAAGCCAATTTTCCTCACTTTAGGGAAAAAAATTCCTTCCCGACTCCAATAAGGCATCAGAATAACTCCCTGGATCAACGACCCCTCTCTAGTAACTATAACCTGTAATATTATTACCCTCCAGAAATACATCCAGGTCTCTCCTGAACTCTTTTAGTGAACTTACCATCACCACCTCCTCAGGCAGAGAGTTCCATAGTCTCACTGCTCTTACCGTAAAGAATCCTCTTCTATATTTGTGTACAAACCTTCTTTCCTCCAGACGCAGAGGAATAGGAAGTCTAAGTACATCCACTCGCCTTTTTGTGGTGAAATTACACTGAGATACAGCCAGTTTTGGGGTTTATTCATTGCAAATATAAGTATGTCTATTAGCCATCCTGCAGTGAAATTGCATTGAGATACAGCCTGTTTTGGGGTGTATTCATTGCAAATATAAGTACATCCATTTGCCCTTGGGGTGGAATTCTGTGTGTCAATCTGCAGTTCAAAAGGTGGTGGCAATGGGCAGTGTAATGCTGTTCAAATTCTCTTGCACTAAAATGTGTGTGTCAATCTGTAGTTCAGGAGTTGGTGGCAATGGGCAGCACGATACAGTTGAAATTCTTTTACATGAAATCCGGTGCGTCAATCGGTAGTCCATCCCTGCTTCTGGGAAGAAAGTGTGGTCTGATACATCCCGTTTTATGCAATATAGTTACCCAAAAAGAAAACATAATGTAATTAATAAGTGTAAATGAACACCCCTTCAAAGTGTAACTGTTGTAGGAGTGGAAATTCCTTTAACCAATGTGCGACGACCAAACCACAGGGGTGTATATGTGAGCGTATAGTGTTGTCACAGTGGTGGTGAGCCGATGGGTGCAATTCTACTCACAGTTTGAAGCTGCTGCTCCCTGGATCGGTGTGCAAGGATGAGGAAGGTGACACCAATTCCTTCGGGGCACTCTCTGGTTACATGGACTCTGCCAGGTGTTGGTTTGAGGTGCCCTTGGTGGTGGAAGATTAGGGTGTCGGTTGGCAGGGTCCCTGAGATATTCGTGACGCCAGCACTTTGCAGTGCAAATAGGAGAACGGAGGAAGAGATGACAAGACAAGCTGGTTGCAAAACAGTATAACTTTTACTGAAGATAGGTCTCTGCCTTGAGGTGAATATTTCCATACAAGAAACGCTTCAGGGAATACTTCAACACCAAAATGCTTCAGATAAAAGGTTAGTGCTGTAGAATTCCTTAGTAGGCTGGAAAAAGAGTGCTTTCAAGCTTTCCTTTAGTGTCAGAAAGTCCACAATATACTATAACAGCCAGGCAATGGATATAATAACTTCCTTACTTGATACCAGTAATCCACAGGGCTGTCTCCCTGGCGGCAGGAAATAGAGGAATGAGTGAATAGACAACTGAGTTCCTAGTAATCTGGTCATGTCCAGGTGACTTTGAGCTCCTCCTGGTCACAAATGTAGTGGAGTCCATAAACTATATATTGCTTTCACCTCCACCTTCTCTATATCCTGAGTGCACTGGTCTGTACAAAACAGCATTGGTGATGGTAATTACAATCCCTCAGCTTGGATAGTGTCAAGGGCTGACATGGCAGCTACCTGTTCCCCTCTAACACTTCTCTGTACTTACAACTCTGCTCTGAGCTGGTTCTCAGATAAACTGGTTCTAACCTGAACTCACCACACCCTATGGTATATATATGTGGTGAGGACTGACTATATGAACAGCTAAAGTTCATAAATGATTTTTTGATGATACAGGCTGACAGGAGTACCCCCTGTGTAACTTCGACGTTAGCCAGTGGCAGTTCATGCTTGACACCTGTTGTTTGCTCAGGCCCTTTGAAGATGGCACTTTATTTGTCAGTTACCAGGACCACAGGATAAACAACGTCATTCTACTGCTTCATGTCCTGGAACAGATGCTGCTAAATATGGATGGCCAGGGGGCAAGAGGCATGGGGGGGACAGAACTGGAGGAGGAGGAGCATTCACGCACAAGCAATATGTAGAGAAATGGGTGGTTTTTCTGCATAGGTAACAGGAGAGGAGGAGCATGAGGAAGTAGAGGGTGATGAGGATGACCAGGCAAATGACCCAGACAAACTGTGGCAATATGCAGTGAAGATGGAGGCAGGCAGACCCTCCGAAACACTTGTACAAATGGCCAGGTGACTGCTGAGTTGTTTGCCTAATGACAGCCGAATTGTCACCATTCGGCAAAGGGATTACTTCTGGCTCTCCACCATGTTAGACCCTCACTACCTGTCCAAAATTGGGGTGTTTTTTCCACCCGCTGAGAGGGAGGATAAACTAGACTACTATCCTATCCTATGTAGTCAGTTGGCCGCTGCCTATGCTATTGTCCATCCTCATGAAGGTCTGTCTAGGGGGCCCTGTGCGCTCACATTTCACAGCCATGGCTGCTGGAGGGGGCTGGAGGGGGCCAGAAGCAGTACCAGCTCAGCAGCAACTTAAGTCTAGAGTCTCTGATGAGCAGTTTACTTCACCCGCCTAGTAAACAAACTACTCACCAGCAGCAAGACATGAAGCAGAACCTGAACCATCAGGTGGTGGCATACTTGGATTGCACCCTTTACCCCACATTGAAGATCCCCTGAACTACTGGGCAGCCAAACTTTGTGGCCACAACTGGCCGAGTTTGCCCTGGACAAGCTTTCCTGCCAGCCAGTAGTGTGGCATCAGAACGGGTGTTTAGTGTGGCAGGGGCAATAGTTACCCCAAGGAGAACTCAGCTCTCTACCCAAAATGTGGAGAGACCTTTGCGAAGATGAATCAGGCATGGATCAGCCAGAATTTCCACACACCAGTGCATGATGCGTCAGACTAAATCATTCATAGTGCCACACCCAAACTTTGAAAAAAGATCTGTTTCTTCTGGCCACATGCTTTAGCCACTATTCTGATGCTACCACCCGCTTGATGACACACACCTGCTGCCAGGTGCTCCTACTGGCACCCACCAACTTGTGCTGGTACTACCTAGGCTCTTGCCCCTACCTCCCCACTCTGTGACTGGGCCACTTTGTGGACTCCTCATGCTCCTGCCAACTCTGCACTCTCTGGACTCCTCATGCTGCTGCCACCTCACTGCTCTGTGGACTCCTCATGCTGCTGCCAACTCACCACTCTGTGGTCTCCTCATGCTGCTGCCACCTCACTACTCTATAGTCTTCTCATGCTGCTGCCAACTCCCCACTCTGTCATTGGGCTACTATGTGGACTCATGCTGCTGCCACCTCACCACTCTGTCAAAGAGCTGCTAAGTGGACTCCTCATGCTGTTGCAATATTACTACTCTCTCACTGGGCTACTATCTGGACTCCTCATGCTGTTGCCACCTCACCACTCTGTCAATGGGCTACTATGTGGACTCCTCATTCTGTTGCCACCTCACTACTGTATGATGATTACACTATTTTCCCTGTTTGTCCTTGTTGACATCACCATTTTAACCCTTCTTCTGATCTCTCAGAAGGATGGAAAAATGAGACACATAACGGATTCTGTCTATGTAGCAGCTGTAAGGCCTGTATTACATGGTCCCTATTTTGCATCAGGATTGGCTCATGATTTGGTAGCCATAAGCAGTAGTGGGTAAAAAACACAGAAGACATGCAAATATTCCATTCATCTGTCATCTCTGTTTTGGATCCACTCCTTTTTCTTTTTTGGCCTTAGCAATACTGATTGATTACTGACCAAATGCTGACCGAGGCAGATGCTCAACATGCAGGATCCTTTTTTTGGGGGTTGTTCTTATGACGGATCTGGAGAAGGGCAAAATAATCAGTAACGTCATCACAAACTTACTGCTGACCCCCTCTCCACTCTGTCAGGTGGGCTCTAGTTGTATCAGTGTGTAACAGAACAGGTTCTGTAGACATCTATGTGGAATCACCTGACTGTGTAAAAGAAGTGCGCTCTTTCACACTATAGTAGAATCTTGGTCCGCTGCACGATTCTTCATACCTGGTATTAACACTTGAGTTTTTTGGTTAGTGAAGTGTGAAGTGATTCTCAGTGACGTCTGTCATCTGCATGTCATACTGGCTCACTGCATTGTTTCACTACCACAGCAGACTCCCTATGCGTGTTACTGCAAGGCACAGTGTTCTACACCACTATTCAGGCTCTCTGCAGCCAGGAAATAGCTGTTTATTTAACGCGATTCGTCACAAATAAATTCAGATTGAATCTAATCCATTTGACTAATTCGCTCATCTCTAATTGACACTGATCCACTGATCAGGTATTGATGGCCTACCCTGAGAATAGGCCATCAATATTACATTTCTGGTATATCATTTTAATGGATGGAAAGCCTAATGGTTCTACAGTGTTGATTCAATTCAAATGTTCATTCAAGTTCTCTTCACATGTAAGTTTGGCCGCTATGTGCAACAGAGCTTTAGATGAACCGATGCTGTATACTGCTGTTGACTATGAATATTTATATTAGACTGTTAGAACTATATTACTACTACTGGTCTTTGTAGATGTCTATTTCTTTTCGCTCCTTCTAGGTATCAACAATAGATGACAAAATACCCAAGGAAAAGCAAGCTTCTGCCACCATGGAGGCCTCTTCCTACAGGTCCATTGGTGGCAACTACTTACATCTCAGTGTCATAGGAGGGGAATTGAAACCAGGAGAAAATGCAATTATCAACTTTTTTATCCAAAACAATAACATTGCCGCTCAAAACCAGATCACCCATTTCAACTACGTGGTAACTTTCCTTGTCTTTAGTCTCGCTTAAATTATATCAATTGTTGGTTGCCACTAAAGGGTTTTTTGTTGGAGGACTCCCCTGAAATAATAGAATCAAAAAGTATCTTGTTTTTGGGACCCAAACAAGTTTGGCCGCTGGTGCAGCACAACCCCAGGTAAAATGAATTATTGCATGGTGCTAATTAAGATCAATGGGCTGCATGGACATGACTTGTCCTCCTCTTAAGAGAGAGAGAGAGGGAGAGAGAGAGAGAGAGAGAGAGAGAGAGAGAGAGAGAGAAAGAGGTGTTCTAACTAGCTACCTTCCACTTTGGCTAATTGATGAAGGTCCCTATATTATCTCAAAATGTCCTAATAGTGTATTTGATCATGGGTGTTCTACACCTACTCCATTAAAGATAATGAACTAACATGGGCAGGCCAGTCCCATATTTCATGATGTCATCAGGACCTATACAGAACATAGAATTAACATGGAATACAAGTGTTTACTATTTCCTCTATTCAGGCTCAGACTGACACACAGGAGTACAGGTAAATTACCCAGTGGGCCCCTGAGCAAGGTGGTCCCCTCGTCTTCTACCCCATGCACCAATGGCACATAATACAGTAGACTTACTGCACTACATATAGATATTCAGTGTACAGCACCTCAACCAGCCTAAATTCATATAAAAACTGGGCTTATTATATAACCCAGCTTATTATTAGAGACATGTTAATGTGGCTGAGATAACTTATAGTTACAGAAGCAGGACAGCTAGTATCAGGGGTGCACCACCATTGAGACCAGGTGAGGCGATCACCTCAGGCAGCATCAAATAGGGGCAAGAAGGGAGCAGCGGAAGAGCCATGGACAATAAGCGCTTTCATTGTGGCAAAAGGGGTTAGGTTAAGAAATTGGCATGGGGGGTGCCATTTCAGTTTTCGCCTCAGGAAGGCTAGGTGCACGCCTCGCTAGTATCCTCCTTTCCGTGGGACCTACCTTCTTAAAGTTTCTGCAGACACCCCTTAATCAAGCATCTTGTAACATCTTGCTGCTGTCTGCTGCTGTGTAAGGAAATAATAGTTGGATGTATCCTTATGGTGGGTCTCCAAAATAATTTTTACCGCATGACCATTTTTGATCTACTTTGGACATGGACCAATTGTTTTCAAAAACATCCAAATGACTCTGTATGATATCATATATAGCATAAGTCCATAGATTCTTCTGTACAACAACAGGGATCCAAAATATGGTCAAAGACAAGATCCCCAACCCCTATGCATCAATGTATCACTAATGAGCACTTGTAGGATGGAGGTTGAGTTGAGTTGCTATTTGCCAGTAGTTCCCTTTAATGAGGCAGTAAACAAATTCCACACATTTGAGTCTCTTTTCTGACATTGATGCCTTTTTTGTACAGATAATGAACAAAGGAAGAATAATGAAGGTGGGGACTCAGACGAGGGCCAGGGACCAGGTATTTGTGACTATGTTACTGCCAGTAACAAAAGAATTTATCCCATCATTCCGTGTTTTGGCATACTATACCGTGACCACTGGAGCAGATAGGGAAATTGTGGCTGACTCTATTTGGATTGATGTGGAGGATACCTGCATGGGGACGGTAAGAAAATTCATGAGAATAGTATTAGTATTATGTTTTTATCTATTTTAAAACAGGGGGAAGTTATGCAGCATGTAAGCTCTGTGCAAATTTGGCCAATCAGCCTTTTTAATAGCACACGTTGTTTGATATCTGCAGGTATAGCAGCTACTTAATGATAGGTTCAAAGACTAATTTTATGTATCCAATGGTCCAAAAATATAATACCATGATTGCTGTTTGCCATCAACTGAGTTCTCCTCTTTCAGTACATGTCTTTTCCTAACCTTCTGTCCCATTTTCTTAAATTTGTCCCTTCCTCCAAATTACATCATTTCCTGTCTCAATGACCCTTGGCGTCTTGTCTCATAACTGATATGATTACAGACAATTTATATAACAGGGCAAAGGGATTCCAACCATGAAGACAGAGGCAATGATGAAAAATGGCTTCCAGTCTTGGACTAAGGGCCCTATTATATACAGTGGGCAATGATCGGAAATGAGGAATGTTACAGTGATCATTGCTGCTTGACAAATAATCTAATGAGGAGCAATGATCACTGATATGGGAATAAAAAATCTCTACTGTGATCTTTCATCCCATGCAGTTTCACTGTCAGCAGCATAAACCTGTTTATACAGTGAGATTTGTAGCCAACAGTAATGGATTTCTGGGGCCACATGAAAGAGGCAATCTCCCAACAAATAGTGAGTTTGTCCGGTGTTTGGCAGCATATTTACATAGGCCAATTATCAAGACTGAGCATTTTTTATCTTCTATCATACCATGGCGGGTGGAATACTGTAATTGGCACGATCCTCGATCCTGTGTTTGTAGCATGCATGATCACCTAGGAGATGGAAGACAATATTGTAATGATTGAATGTTTTTGAACAGCTGGTGATAACAGGAGATAAGTCCGAAGACAATGCTGTTCAGCAACCCGGAACCTCTATGAGGCTAAAACTACAAGCAGACCATAAAGCTACCGTTGGACTGGTGGCTGTCGATAAAGGTGTCTATGAGATCAACAATAAACTAAAGATCTCCCAGCAAAAGGTGAACAAATAATTAAGCAAAATATATTACCAAAGTTTTGACATATGCAAAGAGCAGTGTCCACTGAAAGTCTGTTCTCTTTCTGTTAAGATCTGGGACTCGGTGGAAAAATATGACATTGGTTGCACACCAGGGAGCGGTGCCAATGCACCAGGAGTGTTTTATGATGCTGGCCTCGCCCTGCAAACAAACTTCCAGATGACAACTCCTCAAAGATTAGGTAATCATTTGTCATATAAATTGTCTTCCAGATTTCAAATATCATCAAGGATAAAGGTCTGGGTAAACTGGGACCAAAACTGATCACACAAGTAAGGGGACACTGGTGCTCTCTTGAGAAGTATGCCCCTTTGGCTGTTGAGTAATTTTAAAAAAATTACCATATGATATAAAGGTAGTATAATGCATGGGTTGTTGATGACGCATGAGTTAAACAGCATGTGTCATGTCTCAAGAGGTTCATTCAGTCACCTGAAGGGAAACTGATAAGGCTACTTTCACACTTGCGTTGTTATTTTCTGGTAGAGGAAACTGGCAGAGGATGTCAATACTGGAAAAAAAACTTTTCTGTTTAGTCCTCAAAGAGATCCATTCAGGGTGCATCAGGATGCCTTCCGTTTATGGCAGCATTTTGTTTTGTGACCAGACACAAAACCACTTCAAGGTGCAGTTTTGCATATGGACATACAGTGGGGAAAAAAGTATTTAGTCAGCCACCAATTGTGCAAGTTCTCCCACTTAAAAAGATGAGAGAGGCCTGTAATTGATATCATAGGTAGACCTCAACTATGAGAGACAAAATGAGAAAACAAATCCAGAAAATCACATTGTCTGATTTTTAAACAATTTATTTGCAAATTATGGTGGAAAATAAGTATTAGGTCAATAACAAAAGTTCATCTCAATACTTTGTTATATATCCTTTGTTGGCAATGACAGAGGTCAGACGTTTTCTGTAAGTCTTAACAAGGTTGGCACATACTGTTGCTGGTATGTTGGCCCATTCCTCCATGCAGATCTCCTCTAGAGCAGTGATGTTTTGGGGCTGTCGCTGGGCAACACAGATTTTCAACTCCCGCCAAAGGTTTTCTATGGGGTTGAGATCTGGAGACTGGCTAGGCCACTCCAGGACCTTGAAATGCTTCTTACGAAGCCACTCCTTCGTTGCCCTGGTGGTTTGCTTGGAATCATTGTCATGCTGAAAGACCCAGCCATGTTTCATCTTCAATGCCCTTGCTGATGGAAGGAGGTTTGCACTCAAAATCTCACGATACATGGCCCCATTCATTCTTTCATGTACACGGATTAGTCGCCCTGGTCCCTTTGCAGAGAAACAGCCCCAAAGCATGACGTTGCCACTCCCATGCTTCACAGTAGACATGGTGTTCTTTGGAGGCAACTCAGCAGTCACTCTCCTCCAAACACAGTTGGGTTGTGTTTCTACCAAACAGTTGTACTTTGGTTTCATCTGACCATATGGCATTCTCCCAAAACTTTTCTGGAATATCCAAATGCTCTCTAGCAAACTTCTGACGGGCCCGGATATGTACTGGCTTAAGCAGGGGGACACGTCTGGCACTGCAGGATCTGAGTCCCTGGCGGCGTAGTGTGTTACTGACAGTAGCCTTTGTTACGTTGGTCCCAGCTTTCTGCTGGTCATTCACTAGGTTCCCCCGTGTGGTTCTGGGATTTTTGCTCACAGTTCTTGTAATCATTTTGACCCCATGGGGTGAGATCTTGCGTGGAGCCCCTGATTGAGGGAGATTATCAGTGGTCTTGTATGTCTTCCATTTTCTAATTATTTCTCCCAGTTGATTTCTTCACACCAAGCTGCTTGCCTATTGCAGATTCAATCTTCCCAGCCTGGTGGAGGTCTACAATTTTGTTACTGGTGTCCTTTGACAGCTCTTTGGTCTTCACCATAGTGGAGTTTGGAGTGTGACTGTTTGAGGTTGTGGACAGGTGTCTTTTATACTGATGACAAGTTGAAACCGGTGCCATTACTACAGGTAATGATTGGAGGACAGAGGGTCCTCTTAAAGAAGTAGTAACAGGTTTGTGAGAGCCAGAAATCTTGCTTGTTTGTAGGTGACCAAATACTTATTTTCCACCATAATTTGCAGATAAATTCTTTAAAAATCAGACAATGTGATTTTCTGGATTTGTTTTCTCATTTTGTCTCTCATAGTTGAGGTCTACTTATGATGTCAATTACAGGCCTCTCTCATCCTTTTAAGTTGGAGAACTTGCACAATTGGTGACTAGCTAAATGTTTTTTTCCCCCACTGTATGGGGTTTCACACAGTCTTCTCAATAAGAGGAACAAGTCTTTAACTATGGTAAATATTCTTTTTGGTGACAACTTATAGGTGCCAATGGTGGCTCTCTGACATATGCATCTTCCCAGATACAGGGCAACATTCTTGACAATTTGATACCTAACTCTTTACCTACTGTCACAGCCATGTAGGTACCGTAGCCCACTTCCCACCTGCTTACAGCCTCTGTTCTATTAGAGTACTTCCCTCTAGCATGACTTATACAAGGGCACTGGCATATGCCTTCTGTTGGCAAGAAGGGCAGTCCCTTTTCGAGATATGAGCAAAGCAGTGTCTTCATGCTTCGGCATTCTCACACTCTACTGGGCTGAACCACTGTGTAATTTGCAATCAATTATATTACACAGGGGCCCTAATTACTGGTCACATCTTAGAATCAGCATGAGACCACCTAGAACTCATTCTTTAAAGCCACCAGAACAATAAAGGATGTGAACAATCACACTATAAAATACAATAGTTGCATACATCTTGAGTTAAACCTGTGTCAAGCAAGGAAAACCTTTCAGATAGAGTTTAAACACAGCAGGAAATCTCATTAAATGTCAGACTTTAGTAGACATATATAAGCAAGTAAAGTTGTAAAGTTCTTAACATACTGTATCTGGAGGCGGTCACTTCAAGACCTTACATGTAGAACCTTAACAAAGTACTGACTATAACAGACTTTCTGTAATAAAAATTAAGGTGCATTAGATGGACTTTTTGGTCATAAATGGGGGGAGCTGGAAAACTTGACACTGGGTATAGTGAGAATTATTAAATGTCGAATTCTTCCATAGAACCGCTATGTCAACCAAATCTGAAGCGTAGGAGACGTTCCTCAGGCCTAGTGATTCAAGAACGCAACAAAAGAGGTAAAACTGGAACATAAAATGGTAACTTGTCCATATCCCATGTTCACATGCATGCTTCTAAATTTTATTGAGTAGTTACAAAGCCTACAATGATCTGCTTTATCCTTCCAGCATCACAATATATAAGGACTGAGAAGAAATGTTGTGAGGACCGTATGCTCCAAAACCCAATGGCTCACAGTTGTGACTAAGAGATGAGCAAATCGATTCTAAATGAATTAGGGTTAGGATTTTCATAAAAACTCTACTGCAAAATGAACCAAAGTTTTTGCAATGCGCTTTGGATGAATCACGAAAAACAATGCCGGTTTCATTTTACACAAGCTAGAAGTCTATAGGACTAAGGAAACATAGGGCCATAATTAGATTGATTAAGATTTTATCAGGGAAAGTGCAAATAGGCAAGAACTATTCACTCAGTTTTGTGTTTCATAAGTGTTTTATAGGCTTATTACCAGCACAGGCAGCATCAATGACATACATTCTGCTGCTAACAGTGAGCAATTGCCCCATTTTTCCTTGTGTTTCATACAGCTGTTGGCAAATGCTGAAATCAACAAAATCTATTTCTAAAATCATTTTTTCTGTAAATCAACAGCCATCCAGCCTATAAACTCCGTTAACAGTTCATAAGTGTTTTATAGGCTTATTACCAGAGCAGGCAGCATCAATGGCATACAGTACATTCTGCTGCTACCACTGAGCAATTTCCCCTTTTTTCCGCATATAAATCAGATTCAATTTAGCTACCATTCGTAATTGGGCATTCCAGTGCATTAATATACTAGTTTCTGGAACCTGGCTAGTGAGCCCAAACAAGACTGGCACTAGTATATTGCCAGGAAGAGGTTTAAATAGAACACAGAGTCCCAGAATCAGAACCTGATAGATCATGTCCCAACGGCCCATTAGTCAGAACTAAGCTTGAGCAAATGGAGCTTTGATCATACAAAGTCGATCTGTTCAAACATTTCATTTTAATGCCGTATAGAGAGGTCTCCATACAAAATTAAAATGTATTACCTCCGCAATACTTTCCTGAATGAATTCTGCATTTATTTCTACATCTTTAAAAACATTTCAAATTTGGAACCTAAAGTTGGGTTTTAGGACCAGCTGGTACCTCGTTCCCAAAACCAACTTCAGATGGCTAATTTGAATTGTTTTTAAAGATGTAGAACTAAATGCCGAATTTTGACTTTGGATTAAATGATTTTTGCCTCCATGGAGGCAATACAATTTAATGATATAATGAGATAGGTCTCCGTACAGCATTAAAGTGTTAGAACAAATTGACTTTGGATCTATGATAAAAATGGGCCGAATAATTTTGCACGCCCCACTTTTCAGTTTTATTATTACAAAAAAAGTTTAAATGATCCAATAAATTTCGTTCCACTTCACAATTGTGACCCACTTGTTGTTGATTCTTCACCATAAATTGAAACTGTTGTATCTTTTTGTTTGAAGCCTGAAATGTGGCAAAAGGTTGAAAAGTTCCAGGGGGCCAAATACTTTCGCAAGGCACTGTATATATTTTTTTTATTTAACCCTACAAAGCATTTTCCTATAACAGACATGGTTATATGATTCCATATAATATGTTGGCCATGCAGGGGCTATTGCTGGAATGAGGTTTGGATGGTTAGGTGCATGACACAATATGCAAATTATTGCAGTCGTGGCCTGCAATCTCCTGAAAATGCCACTTTTTAAATGAGAATTAAATAAGGGGGACACATGGGGCCAAGAGTTGACCTCTATATTCATTTACCTTTAATCTTTGCATCCTTGGGCTACATATGAAGAGCACATTGTGGTGCAGCAGTTGACCAGCAGTTGCAAATTGCAACTTGTCCTGCAGAAAACAAGCAGTCTTGCGTCTATGTGAACAGAAAAATAAAAAGGTTATGGCCCCACAAAGGCAGGTAGTGAAAACTGTAAAAATAAAAAAGATCTCATCGGCTAAAAGGGCTAAACACCATCTACCACTCAATAAGGGACATTTTTTGGAATATAAAAAAGCATAACATGTGACGGTGCAGTGTGTTTTTAATCAGGCTGTTTATTAACGCCGTCAAACATGCGTTTACACAAAGCTTTATATGTCAGTGTCACTCATTACTTGCTATTGCTGTCATTGCATTCAAGAGCTTAGGGAGGAGGGAAGGGAAGAGAAAATGCAACAATTTATAAAAAAAAAATAACAAAACAATAAATAAATATATTTTCCTAAGAAGTCCTAAAAGCCTAGAGGGAGTTATTTACCAATTGTCAGGTAACGTGGAGCAACTTTGGTGAAAATGCAGGAGGGGGGTTGGATTTCCTAAACTACAAGGTCCATTTCAGCTAGGATAGACATCTGGTAACACTGAAGATCCTTAGGCTTCATGTCAAATTTGAACTCTATTAAAATGGGTGAATTTTTCAAAATTCGGCCATTTCAGTCTACAAATCCGAGTGAAGTCCAAATTGATTCTATCCAAATCGAAAGTGCTCCAATTGGACTGCAAAATTGTGTACGAGACTCTCTTCCAGGACTCATATTTTTTTTCTCTCTCAGGTTTCTTGCTCTTTTTTTTATGTATTCATTTTTTTTCTCTCACTCTTTCCAAAATTTTCAATAATTCAGATTCGGATCCATCTTAAAGGGGTTGTCCTGGTTCAGAACTGAACCCGGACATACCCTTAATTTCACCCAGGCAGTCTGCCTGATGTCAGCATCGGAGCATCTCATGCCCTGTGCTAATTAATGCATGGAAAAGGAATTTTGCCCGTTCCTGTGATGAACCAGGTTCTGCCAGGCGGAGGCTTCCGTCCAGCAGTGAGCCCAGTGACGTCACCAACACTGATGGGCTGGCTTTAGTGCTGCCCTAGTTGCTAGTGCTCACCTAGCTGATGACATCACCAAACTCACTGCTGGGCGGAAGCCTCCGCCCGGCAGTGTGTATTATGTAAACAAAAGAGCCCTGCGCGATCCAGCCCAGAGCAAGGGAGGGCATCAGAGCATGAGATGCTCCGATACTGACATCAGGCGGGCTGTCTGGGTGAAATTAAGGATATATCTGGGTTCAGCTCATAACCTGGACAAACCCTTTACATTTTTAAAAAGGTTGGGTCGAATTTAGCTTTATAATTTCTCTGAACTATACATACTCTGTTACCAGGTTTAATTTTTAATTATTGATTTTTTTTAAATCAGATTATGACGATGAAGGATTTCTTCATGATTATGATATAACATCCAGAACACAGTTCCCAGAAAGCTGGCTTTGGAAGACAGAGGTAATGAATGACAGACCAGATGCCAAAGGGTGAGTATAAGTCTATGGCCAACTTATTAAATGGATTTTATGAGACTAGTAAACATTTTTATCATCCAGAAATTAGGCCACTTTTGTCCATGAATTGTGTCTGGTGCTGCATCTATGTCTCATTTAAAGGGAAAGTGACATCAGGAAATTACATTGTTTAATGCAAAATTACCCAATAGGATGTTTCATGATTGTTATCAGTGTTATTGATCACCCTGCCCAGTATTGTCAGATATGTTGGGGTTTACACTATAATTTTTTATTTTTTTTTAACAGCATCTCCACCAAGACTATGTCAATTTTCTTACAAGATTCGATCACCACATGGGAGGTTTTGGCTGTGAGTCTATCGGACAGTAAAGGTAGGTTGTTTCTTCTTGTGCTCATGAGGAGTGTACACTATGGGGCCCATTTATTAAGACTGGCGTTTTACACTGTCCGGGGTCCTATTCTTTTAAATATTTTCTTAGGTGACATAGGAGATGGTTTGTTAATATGTAACACGGTAGGTATTCCTGGAGGCATTGGGGGGGGGGGTCAAATCAATGTTTCAATTTCCGTTTTAGCAATCTGAAATGTGATTAAAACAGAAAATAACGGAATTACTAAAATGGAAAGAAAAATTGAATTTTGGACAGTAAAAAGGATTATCCGTCCATTTTTTTTTTTCTATTGCACTCTGAGGATGGATCAAACTGGAATGCCTTTAAAGTGTTCCTTTTTGCTTTCCGTTTTAGCAATTCTATTATATATAGTGAAAGGCTGATGTGAACCCCCCACCCCTAACATGCATGGGCGCAACCATAGCCATAACACTTGCTATGAGGTCAGAAGTTAGGTGGCCAAATCAGGTGTAAGAACATTGTACCTTTTGGGGGAAATAACAATATGGTGGATTTTTGCTACATTTTGGGTTTTTTGATATATCGTACTACTATATTTGCCAATAATATTTGCTACTTATGCAGATCTTTTGATTTGCTTACACTAAATGGTGAATTATACTTTACACATACTTGCTAATTTGTGTAGGTCTATCACATAAAATCCCAATAAAACACATTTAAATGTACCATGAAAAAAGTTCAAGGGGTATGAATACTTTTTCAAGGCACATAACCTTTATTTCTTATTCAATTATATAACGTGTAATATCCGGCTACAGGGGTAGGTCAGAAAGGGACACTTGCCCTATAGATTCTCTGTGTCCTATGAAGCCCTTTTCAAAAACACAATAGCCACTCTGATAGGGATGATCCTGGGTCAGGAACCTGCTAGATAACCATAGAAGGCCATGACCGGGGATAGAAACCACCACCAATTCAACATCAGTCGGCCAAACGACACTAAAAGAAGTATAGATGCTCAGGTATAATAAAATTAATCACATATGCAAATGTTGTCAAATGCCTGTATATTACTATCATTCACAGTAGGCCAGATGAATCTCAAGCAAAAATCCCAGATAAAGTAATGCAGATCACATACACAAATGTGAATAGAATATATGTTTGAAATATCACCCAATCCATAAAGAGTCAGATAACCACCATACAAGGTGACTAGTTCCAGCGCGTTTCTCAGCAACATTCAGGTCACAGTTCATCAGGGGACAGTTGATTCAACCTGTTATATGGTTGTTATAAAAAAATACATCCAATTTGGACATGTGTAGGTAAGGTCCACAATGGACCAGCAGATACTTGTCATTAGAGATGAGCGAATCTATTCGCCGCTTCGTAGATTCGTATCAAATCTTGGAAATTTTCTTCTCCGAAGCGAATCCGAATTTTGTCGGATTCGCTTCGTATTATTCGTAAACGTACGCAAAAATTTGACCGCTAACTATACATAAGATACGTATGAAACGTAAGTAAATTTAAGCATTCTGCGTACGGCGGGAAAATAACGTTCCGCTCCCGCAAGAGCGGGAAAGTGTAGCTTCGCCCCCTCAGAACTGGAAAAAAACAATAGTTCGCTAAGGGTTCGTACGCACTTTTGTACGCTCATGCGTACGTGTTCACATAAGTTGCGTACCTTTAACAAGTGTACGCATAACACCACATAATAACGTATAATTTGTACGCAGCTTCGTTGAATAGATTCGTATTTGTTCGAATCTTGTGAAAACTTCGACGAATATTCGGTGAAGCAAATTTTGGATGATTAGCTCATCTCTACTTGTCATCAAATGCCCTCAGAAACCATACATAGAGTTATATACCCACTAATATACAAAGCTATGTGTCCCCTATGGATATAAGAAGTATATGGCTGCCTTATGTAGTTACTAGTTACTAACAGCGAGTCAAAAAATGCAAAAAATTTAAAAAAAAAAAAAAATAGCCTGAAAAGGGCAAATCCAACGTCTTTAAAACTAACTCTGTACCACTCTATGATATTAAGGGATTAAAGGGGTTGGCCAATGTCCTACTTCTCAACCTCTTAAGCACACTGATAGAGCATGTCACCAAAACGACACCTCTAGTAAAATCAGATACACACCATTTAGTACCTACTTATACTCAATGTTAATGAAGCCCCACGTGTTTCCCCCACACACATACGACAGTGGGGTTCATCAGGGGCTAAGGTGATATTGACTGGGTACAGTCAAGAAACAGATATAGCAAACACCACCACAATAAACAATAGGTATCCTGGCAAGACCACAATGCCCCTGCAGTTGATATAAACCAATACCTGGCGGTGGATCCGCCTAAGTTATGAAGAGGCGCCAGCTTCTACATAACTTCGGCGTATTCAGCGCCAGTCTAAATGTAATTAGACTGCTTCCTTGCTGTCTTAAATTGACACCATTTTTTGCAGGCCCCTCTCCTACCTTGTCCATGCCACGCCCACTTTTTTTTAGACCTGGCGTAAGCGGGGAAAAGTCGTAGATTGTGGCACAAATAACATTTGCACTGCAATCTGTATCAGAAATACACCTAATATAGGTGTATTCCTGGATAATCATGGTGTCTATGATTTATGAAGTGTAATCAATGATGTAATGATTGTAATTAATGATGAGCTCAGTTGTTCAAAACACAAATTTTTAAAAATTCATTGGATTCGAAAGAAAAGCTGGGACATGATAGAAACCTTTAAATATGTTAAGGGTGTAAATAAGGTTCAGGAGCAAGTGGATAAGATGAGTGACTTTTTTTAAACTAAAAAGGCCACATTGCACTAGAATATTACCGTTCAGTGCACCCGTCTAAGAGCCATTAAAAACGGCCCAATTTATTGATAAACTGAATAATGTTTTGCAATAACGATTTGTGACAAATTAATTCATAACAAATCGAATTTCTTGTCAAACTTCGGCGAAGCTGTTGAATCAAATTTTTCAAAACTTTGCTCACCTCTGTGTTTCTATGTTATGAGGCACTGTACAGTAATATGAAAACATATCCTCATGTATTATTAGAGCTCAGCTATACTGCTAGGTCATGTATGTCTACAAACTTGTGGAGAGTTTCTAATAATCAAAAGACTTATGAGTGCAGCTCTGGAGTTGATGCACTGTCCTGAAATACACTGAAAAGCATTGAAAGTGTTAATATCACTGTATTTCATGCATTATGTGCACGTACTACAAATCCCATAAGGTTATATTAGGGAGTAGGAGGTCCCATGAAGCTAGTCAGGGCTGGCTCCACTCTTCCTTTCTAGAAGGAAGATTCTGGAGAATGGCTGACTGTCGAGGAGTGAACACCTCAGAGCAGCAAGAATCAGCTCCTGTAGGGAGATCTCATTTCCCTACAGCCCACAAGCAACTTATGTGCCAGACCTCAGAAGGGAAAAGATCTACAGAAGGTTTAGTGAACAGAAAGGGAATTGTTGATGACTTTGACAAAGAAGGTAATCATCGTGAATCTGGCTACAGCCTCCTCTGCATGTGGTGGAAACACTGTAAGCTACGAGCTGCCAACCATAACCAAAGGACAAGAGGGCCCCCTGTTTAGAGACTGTATTCCTCTGAGGAAATTGTGATTAATATATATAATGTATATACAGCACAGACCAAAAGTTTGGACACACCTTCTTAGTCAAAGAGTTTTCTGTAATTTCATGACTATGAAAATTGTAGATTCACACTGAAGGCATCAAAACTACGAATTAACACATGTGGAATTATATACTTAACAAAAAAGTGTGAAACAACTGAAAAAATGTCTTTTCAGGTTCTAGGTTCTTCAAAGTAGCCACCTTTTGCTTTGATTACTGCTTTGCACACTCTTGGCATTCTCTTGATGAACTTCAAGAGGTAGTCACCTGAAATGGTATTCCAACAGTCTTGAAGGAGTTCCCAGAGATGCTTAGCACTTGTTGGCCCTTTTGCCTTCACTCTGTGGTCCAGCTCACCCCAAACCATCTCGATTGGGTTCAGGTCTGGTGACTGTGGAGGCCAGGTCATCTGGCGTAGCACCTCATCACTCTCCTTCTTTGTCAAATAGTCCTTACACAGCCTGTGTGTTTGGGGTCATTGTCCTGTTGAAAAATAGATGATGGTCCAACTAAACGCAAACCGGATGGAATACTATGCCGCTGCAAGATGCTGTGGTAGCCATGCTGGTCCAGTATGCCTTCAATTTTGAATAAATCCCCAACAGTGTCACCAGCAAAGCACCCCCACACCATCACACCTCCTTCTCCATGCTTCACGGTGGGAACCAGGCATGTAGAGTCCATTCGTTCACCTTCTGGGTCAAACAAAGACACGGTGGTTGGAACCAAAGATCTCAAATTTGGACTCATCAGACCAAAGCACAGATTTCCACTGGTCTAATGTCCATTCCTTGTGTTCTTTAGCCCAACCAAGTCTCTTCTGCTTGTTGCCTGTCCTTAGCAGTGGTTTCCACCATGAAGGCCTGCTGCACACAGTCTCCTCTTAACAGTTGTTGTAGAGATGTGTCTGCTGCTAGAACTCTGTGTGGCATTGACCTGGTCTCTAATCTGAGCTGCTGTTAACCTGCTATTTCTGAGGCTGGTGACTCGGATGAACTTATCCTCTGCAGCAGAGGTGACTCTTGGTCTTCCTTTCCTGGGGCGGTCCTCATGTGAGCCAGTTTCTTTGTAGCGCTTGATGGTTTTTGCGACTGCACTTGGGGACACTTTCAAAGTTTTCCCAATTTTTCGGACTGACTGACCTTCATTTCTTAAAGTAATGATGGCCACTCGTTTTTCTTTACTTAGCTGCTTTTTTCTTACCATAATACAAATTCTAACAGTCTATTCAGTAGGACTATCAGCTGTGTATCCACCTGACTTCTGCCCAACACAACTCATGGTCCCAACCCCATTTATAAGGCAAGAAATCCCACTTATTAAACCTGACAGGCACACCTGTGAAGTGAAAACCATTTCAGGTGACTACCTCTTGAAGCCCATCAAGAGAATGCCAAGAGTGTGCAAAGCAGTAATCAAAGCAAAAGGTGGCTACTTTGAAGAACCTAGAATATAAGACATGCTTTGAGTTGTTTCACACTTTTTTGTTAAGTATATAACTCCACATGTGTTAATTCATAGTTTTGATGCTTTCAGTGTGAATCTACAATTTTCATGGTCATGAAAATACAGAAAACTCTCTGAATGAGAAGGTGTGTCCAAACTTTTGGTCTGTACTGTAGATATATATATATATATATATATATATATATATATATATATACATATATATATAAGAGACCCCTTTAGACGGGGAAAGAGACAGATTGACCAGTCTGATTGAGACAGAGAGAAGCTAGCATCCATATACAACATTCGGGAAATCAACTATAAAGACTGCATTTCATGTGAATAGTGCTTGTGTGGATCACCAGCTGACCGGCTCAACATCAGCCTCATCATTCGAGGTGAGCGAATCTATTTGCTGCTTCGTAGATTCGTTATGAATTTTCATTATTTCCTACTCCGAAGCGAATCCGGATTTTAATTTGTATGCTAATGCGTACAAATTAAGTAGCATACTTTTACTGTATGTTCGTTATTTGTGTGGAAATGTTTGCAGTGGATGGGTTAGAGTGGCAAAAAGCGCGGGAAGTACCCGGTCACCTGACTTAGGGGGAAGGGCTTGCTCTGATTGGCCCATAGGAGGAGTAAACCACGTACATCACTTGTGCTGCGCCTGCTGAGACAAGCGGGAGCTTGTAAAAGATAGAGAACTGTGTTCAGTAAATTCTGTTGTTCTGTGCACCATTACTAACTGTGACTGACTGCTTGAGAGGGGATGCAGACCGATGGGAGATGCAGCGGTTGCTAGATCTGGCTGTAACACTAAATGAGTGTCATGGTTTTCCCACAGCACTTTGTGGTGACAATCCATTTGTTGATGCCAGGCCATGGTGCCAACATTAGCACATTGGCCACGCCTCACACATCCTGCATACCAATGTCCCCCAGTGACTCACTGCTTTTATGAACCTATGCACTGCTAGTGTGTTCCTCACAGGTAGTCTCCCGAGTAGCAGACGGTGTACCCCTCCTGCAATTGGCTGCAGATCTCTCACCGCTTCCACCCTGCTGCCTCACAGGCACACTTTCACCCTGCTGGCTCATGGCCATGGCCAAAGCTGCCACCCTCGACCCTTGAAGTTGAAGATGCCCCCTCTTCACCTGGCCCTGAAGTGCGATTGGCTATATCATCATCTCATATGTTTGCTATTTAATTTTTTCATCCTCATCTGTCTCTTGTGCATGTTCCTTACCTTTCGCAATATGTGCTCCCACCTGACTGTCATCATCGTTAGATACACGCCTAAACGAGACCACAGCAGACCTCTCCTCTAAGTGTATGCCGGCCTATAACTGCTTACTGTCCTCACAAAGTTCATTTTCGCTGAAAGTGGAGCAAATATTGTGGCTATCATTACTTGGCTAGCAGAAGGAGCATCAAAAGCAAGAGGCAGGTTCAGGACAGGTGAGGGCATATATATAGTTCCTGGGCCATGCCAACTAGGCTTTGTGTCAAAAGAACCAGGCATGAGATTCAACCAGTTCCCTCCAGTTCTCCAGATCCAGTTGTTAAAATTACAACTAAATCAGAGAACCGTGTTATGTATGTATATGTAAACATGTGTCATGACGCCGTGTGTCCTCTGTTGAGTAAGGAACCTGTTCTAAAAAATTTGAATCCCACCCCTGAGAGGAACCCACGGATTTCCTAGACTAGAACATGGTGCACACGGCGTTATATCACACCTTCCTTTAATACTGAGGCACACTAACTGTAAAATAACGGATTAGCTCTGAATGTTGGTGCACTAGAACATAATTAACATGGTGCTATATCACACAGGCTTACCTGCCCCCCCCCCCCCACCAAATTCTGGATCACTTTGCTGCCTGGCTTCCTCACTTCCTGTTTTCTGAATCACTAACTCTTATAACCTCCTCTCATGGACTACCACAACTTACTTCCTCTACCACACACAAAGATGGCAATACACTTTATCTAGTCTCAAGCTTTATTAACTCATCCTTCCCACTTTCTGACCACAATCTTTCTTCCTTTACTATTAAGACCTCTCACTCTTCTTATCAAATTCTAATCTTTCACACTTATAGAAATCTACGTACTGTACCATTAACTGCCAACAACTTATTGACATCCTACAGCTAGCTGTTACCTCAATCTCTTCCTTCGCTGGCGCAGACCTGGTTGCTAGTCATTACAACCATACCCCCAAAACCACCCTGGATAAAGCAGCTCCAATTTAAATTTGACCCTCCCAACACAATACATGGCAACCCTGGCACACACCTTGGGCGAAGTTTGTTCCGAATCTCCGATTTTTTTAGGCACTAATCAAACTCAAATCTTTTCTGGTTCGATTCGGATGAATATTGTAAAATGGCGCCCAGTGCATAAGCAATCAATATTGTTCTGTCACCACCAGGCAGGAAGTAATTGCAGTCAGTTGCAGCCAAACAATAATTGAAGTTTCTGGGGCAATGATAAAAGTGCATACAGTTACACCTGACGCTATATCATACCGAGGGACAGGTATTTTAGAGCACTACAGGGGGTTATATACAATTTCCATGGTAATTGGAGCAACTTTGGTTCAGAACGAATAAATTCGGGCCCGAACAAAATTAAAAAAAATAATTGGTGAATCCGAAACAAACCAAATCTTGGAAGATTCACTCATCTCTACTCAAAACATACAATTCTGCCCTCAAAATTGCAAAACAGAAGTACTTCACTTCTCTCATCTCCTCACTTTCAAATAACTCAAAATGATTCTTTGACTCTTTTTATTCCTTTCTAAGCCCTAACGTTCATGTACCCATCACTGACCTTTGCGCTGATGATATGGCCATTTGCTTCAGAGACAAGATTGGAAACATCTGGCAGAAAATAATCCAGTCCCCAACCAATTTCAATTCTCCTCCTTCCCACACTTCCACATGCTCTCTCTCCTCTTTTAACCCTTTTACATATGACAAAGCCTCCAAGCTTCGCTCTTCTTCTCGACCCACGACCTGCAGCAGTGGTCCTATTCCCTCACACATTCAGTCCCTCTCCCCAGCTATCATTACTCACCGAACTACAACATTTAACCTCTCTCTTCTGATATATTTCTGTACTCTTTTAAACAGTCTGTTATAACCCCACTTTAGAGATGAGCGAATCATTCAAAAAATTATTCGCTGAACATTCGCCGAACTTTTCCAGAAATTCGTATATTCGATGAATAGATTTGTTGTATTTGCGTACAAAATATACGTTATTATGTGCTATTAGCGAACATAATCGCTCACTAATAACGAACGTTCATTTACAAAATGTACGCAACTTCTTAGAAGACGTACGCATGAGCGTACAAATAGCTTACGAATCTCAGCGTACTATTGTCTAAGCGATTACGTAATATGCAGGCACGTACGAGGAGAGGCCGCAGCGTGCACTCCTCAGAGGCAGAGCGAATATTCGAGACATATATATGGTAAAGTGCAAATACATTATTATAGGTATAATATAAACATTTTAAATATCACCTACCTAGTATGCTCACGGACACGTTTAAGTCTCTTTTCCTCTGACACTCGTCATAGTCCCAAACTCAGTCGCAATTTGTAATCCACATAGGTAAAATTGTAATTCAAATGGGTAAAAAAAAAGCAGCAAAGGTTCCTTAAAAAACCCTCTTTCAAGGGGCTCCCCAAATAACCTGAAAAGGGGGAAAAAGGGATGAGGTGCAAGAATGCGCAACTTAATTTCCTGAGTTGCCTCGTCATCCTCCCGCGCTGGAGAAAGGGGCGGAACTACCAGGGAGGAGTCTGCATCGCTGAATTGAATTCGTACGCAACAGCGTATAGAGTAACTACCAGGGAAAAGTCTGCATCGCTGAATTGAATTCGTATGCGACAGCGTATAGAGTAACTAAATTATACGTAGAATAGCGTATAATTTATAGGACACACTACGTAGCGAATGCGTACAAAAGCGAAGCGAATCACCTAATATTCGCATTGGCTTCGCAGCTGAAAAATCCCATACGAATCTATGAAGCGGCAAATAGATTCTCTCATCTCTACCCCATTGACTCGATTGACTCGACTTGTGCTGTTAACTACTGACTTGTTTCTAACCTGCTCTTCATCTCTAAACTCCTGGAATGTCTTATCTACTATTTAATAAGCTACCTTTCTGCAAACTCTCTTCTTGACCTCTTACAATATGCCTTTTGCCATCTTCACTCTACAGAAACTGAGCTTACTAAAGTGTCTAACGATCTCCTGATAGCCAAAAGGATTGGCAACTATTCTCTACTGATTCTTCTTGATCTCTGTGCAGAATTTGATATGGTAGATCACAAACTCTCTCACCACTGTCCATTCAATTGGACTTAAGGACTCTGCTCTCTCCTGGTTCCCTTCCTATCTCTCTGGCAACTCTTTTAGTGTATTATTCACTGGCTCTTCTTCTTCCCCTCATCCTCTTCATGTTGGGGTTCCTCAGGGTTCATTCCTAGGTTCTCTACTCTTCTCTCTTTACACAGACCCCATCAGACAGCCTATCAGTAGATTTGGCTTCCAGTACCATCTTTATGCTGATGACACCCGACTCCCTGATGCATCCCTATAGTAGAAACTCCCAAAAAGTGACCCCATGTTGTAAACAAAGGGATAAGGTGACAGTTTATTGGTATTAATTTGGGGTACATATGATTTTTGATCACTCTATTCAATTTTTTTGTGAGGTAAGGTAACTAAAAAATGGCTGTACTGGCGCAGTTTTCATTTTTTGTTTTTTACAATGTTCACCTAACAGGTTAGATCATGTGCTATTTTGACAGTCGGCTAAAAAATAATAATTAAAAAAAACTATGTCTTTCAGACTATGGAGACATTAAAACATCATTTTTTGTTTCAAAAATGATTTTATTGTGTAAAACTTAAATAAATAAGAAAAAGTATACATATTAGGTATTGCCATATCCATAATGACCTGCTGTATAAAAATATCGTATGAACTACCCCACAGGTGAAATCTGTAAACAAAAAACAAACTGTGCCAAAAGAACAATTTTTGGCCACCTTGCCCATAAAGTGTGATAGTGAATGACCAAAAGTGGTACCAATAAAAACATCTACTCTTCCTGCAGAAAACGAGCCCCTGCATAAGACAATTGGCAGAAAAAAAAATGGCGTTTAGAAAATTAAGACACAAAAACATAAAATAATAAAATAAAATAATTAATTATGTAAAACTGAAACAAACAAAGTAGACATATTTGATACTGTCTCGTCCATAACAACCTGCTCTATAAAAATAACATGATCTAACCTGTCAGGTAAACATTGTAAAAAACAAAAAATGAAAACTGTGCCAGAACAGCCATTTTTTGTTACATTTCCTCACAAACAACGTAATATATTGCGATCAAAAATCATATGTACCCCAAAATAATACCAATAGAATTGACATCTTATCCTGTAGTTTCCAAAATGGGTCACTTTTTAGGAGTTTCTACTGTAGGGGTGCATCAGAGGGGCTTCAAATGGGACACTAGTCCAGCAAAATCTGCCTTCCAAAAACCATTTGAGGACCCTTTTCTTCCGTGCCCTGCCCTGTGCCCTTACATCAGTTTTTGATTTATTTCACTTTAACACAATATAAGTATTTTTGAAACAAAAAATTGATGTTTTAGTGTCTTCATATTCTGAGAGCCATAGTTTTTTCTTTATTTTTTTGGCAGATTGTCTTATGCATGGGCTCCTTTTTTGCGGGATGAGGTGTCGGTTTGATTGGTAACATTTTGGGGTGCATATTGCTTTTTGATCACTTGGTGTTGCACTTTTTGTTATGTAAGGTGAAAAAATTCCTTTTTTTGGCATAGTTTTTTTTTAACGATGTTTATCTAACGGGGAAGATTATGTGATATATTTATGGAGACAATCGTTACACATGCGGCAATACCTAATATGTGTTTTTTTTTATTATAAAATTAGGGGAAATGGGCATTTTTTTTACTCTGAAATTAGTTTTTTATTATTAAAAACACTTTTTTAAACTCCTCGGCTTCTGTAGAATGCAGGTCCTGATGTCTCCGTAAGGCATCAGGCTTCCTTCTCACTCATCGGGTTCCGTCACCGCAGAGCAAGGATCTGATGGAATCCCTCACTGGCCGCAAACACCTTTGGCATTGGCTTTTACAGTGATGCCAGTGAATACAGCAGGAGCCCGGCTATCAGTGACTGCTGGTTCAGACCAGAATAGATTCGGGTCAAACCTAAGTTGCTCAAATTGCCTTAATAGTGGGAATTAAACCCCCTCTGGCCTCCTAAGCATTTTTAGCAAAAAAGGGAGTGTGCAGGAAAATACAATCATGAGAATGGGGCCTAATACAGGATGCAATCAGGATGATGACAAGATCTGTAGAGTAATATATTTACATTTTACATAGATTATATTTGTAATCTTTCATATGGGATTTGATATTCTCTCTAACATTTTCTTGACAGGTATCTGTGTGTCTAAACCTTATAATATTCAGGTGAAGAAGAACTTCTTAATTGATCTGAAGCTTCCATATTCTGTGGTGAGAAATGAACAAGTAGAGATACGGGCCATTCTCTACAATTACTACCCCTCTAAGCTGAAGGCAAGTCAACCACATTAGTCATAGAAATGGGAAAGATAAAATCAACCTGCGAACTAGTGTTGAGCGAATCGAAATTCACAATGCGGACTTTGATCCAAATTTTAGGGAAAATTCGATTCACCTTGAAACAAAATTTCCTCATGTTTCGTGATAACAAATCTATTTTCCTTAAAATGGCATTAAGGGTACATTCACACGACCGTATAATTTTATCCGCGTCCGATCCGCATCCGTTCTGCATTTTGCGGAATAGATGCGGATTCATTCATTCCTATGGGTGAATAAAATATGCGGACAACATTCAGTATGTTGTCTGCATCCGTATTTCCGCATTTCTGGTCCGCAAGAATATGAAGCTTGTCCTACTATTGTCCGCACAGATCGGTCCGCAGCCCCATTCAAGTCTATGGATCCGCAATTTGCGGATGACATACGGAATGGTTTCCGTATGTTATCCGTTTTTTGTGGATCCGTATAATTGAAGGCCTTGACAACTATGAATTATTCTTTATTTCTCTCTCTTTTTTTTTTCAAACCTTCCGTTTTTTGCGGACCGTAAAAAACGGAAGACATGCGGAACACACGGTCGTGTGAATGTACCCTTAAACAATAAAATCCTACTCACCTTGTGCAATTACATGTGAAGAGTCCTCCGCAGCCATCTTGATTGAAGATCCAGCGCAAAATCTTGTGTGCAGTGACATATGACGTCACCATGGCTGCAGGCGTGACGAAGTCCCTATCATTGCTCCCGCTACTCTCACAGTATTGTGTTTTGTGACAAAGTAATTTGTCACAAAGCGAATTTCTTTGTGAAATTCAGGGAAGCTGCTGATTCGAAGTTTTGAGCACTACTACTGAGAAGAGATACTTTTCAGTCATTTATCTTTCATAAATGGTCATCTTTAGCACTGAGTGAATCAAAGAGAAACAAATTGAATTTGATCTGAATTTCCGGGAAAAATTTAATTCGCAATGAATCTGAATTTCCTCGCAGTTCATGGTAGCAAATCATTTTTTTTCTAAAATGGCAGGTACATGTGTTCCAAAGTTAAAGTAAGAAGCCTGGGAACACGATATGACCCATTATTCTGTGCAGCAAGCCAAACAGCAAAAAGCCAACCCCTTTGGTTTCACAGCCTTATGTAAGCCTCATACCGCCTGGTATCCGCCATTTCACTGTGAGCTGAGCATAGGTACAGATGTGGCAAACTCTAGGGACAGTGATTAAAGGGTTTGTCTCACCTCATCAAGTTGATGTGCATAAAGTTAATATGAGTAACTTACTAATATATGTTCCATTTCAAAAATGGCTCTGCTCCCTAGTATCTCCAAATGTTTTCCTTACTCTGCATCATCAACCAAGAAATCAAATCAAAACTGTCTCCTTGCCAATTGGAGATAGGAACCATGGTCACCGATAACAGGAAGAACATTTTATCTGTGGTGCGTCTTGGAGGGCTGGCCTGTATTTTGCACATTTTCAATCTGGTTGTTACCTGTTTCCTGACGTCTTCCACCCAACTCAAAGAAGTCTTTAAAATGACAAGGAAGCTGTTCATGCACTTCAGCCACTTTTACTGTGCTGAACCCTCCTTCCTTAAGCTGCAAAGGCAGAATGGTGTTCCTCAACATCACTTTATATGCGACATTTCCACACTTTGGAACTCCGCACTTCACATGCTGGACCGATTGTATAAGCAGAGGAAACCTGTGACTGATTTTTTGATGATGCAGACGGACAGGACTACTCCTCGGTATAACTTTGAAGTTAGACAGTGGCAGCTCATGGGTGACCCCTGCCGTTTGTTCAGGACCTTTGATGAGGCCTCTTTATTTGTCAGGACTATGTGATGAATGATGTTGTTCCACTTTTTCACATCCTGGAGGGAATGCTGATAAATCTGACTGGTGAGGGGACAGAAGGTGTGGCACCTACATCTCATGGCCACCTGAACCCTTTGGAGGCTTAACTGGCACAGGAGGAGGATGAGGACAAGGAGGAGGACATGAATGCCCAGTTATTCTATACAGAACTAGGTGGTTTATCTGTGCAAGTGACAGGAGAGGAGAAGGAGGAACAGGGCTATATACAAAGTGGAGACGGACAACCCCAACAGACAGTGTGAGTATGCAGTGGAAACTGAGGCAGGGAATATATCCGATTCCCTTGTACAAATGGCCAGATGCATGCTCAGTTGCTTGCATAGTAACAGCTGTATTGTCTCAATTAGGCAGAGGGATGTCTACTGGCTCTCCACAATGTAAGACCCTTGCTACAGGTCCAAAATGGGGGCCTTTTTTACACCTTGTGAGAGGGATGAAAAACTCAACTACTATCAAGACATCCTTTGTAGTCGGTTGGTTGCTGCCTACACGTACCATCACCCATTCTAATGAAGGTCTAACCAGAGGGACTCTCTGAGCTCACACTCCACTGCCATTACTACTGGAGAGGGGCGGGATGGGGAGCAGGAGCAGCACCAGCTCCATCACAGCAATTTAAGTCTTTAGTCTCTAATCAACACTTTTCTTCACCTGTCTTCTGGAAAAACCACCCAGCAGCAGGACATGGAGCAGAACCTGAACCAGCAGGTGGTGGCATACTTGGACTATACCCTGTCAACCCAGACTGGCTTTCCTGTCCGGCCAATAGTGTGGCACTGGAATGACTGTTGAGAGCAGTCTTTCAACACAAAATTTTGAGAGACTAACCTTTATAAAGATGAATCAGGCCTGGATCACCTAGGATTTCCAGACATCGGTGCCTGATGCAACAGCCTAGATAATTCTGGCAGTAATGATCTCACTGTAGTGTGTTGCCACACCAATTAAGTGACAAATGGCCCGATACTTCTGCCCACGTGATGCTGCTGCCACTATTCTGATGCTGTCTCCTGTCTATTGCCACACACCTGCTGTCTCTACTTTCATCTGCTTATACTGTGATCTGCCACCATCTTGTGCTGTTACTGCCTCTGCTGTTGACCCCTCCCCCACTCTGTTCCTAGGTCACTATTGTGACTCTTCATGCCGTTGCCAACCTCACCACTCTTTTATGAGGACACTATTGTGACTCTTCATGCTGTCACCAGTCTGTTACAGGGCAACTAGTTACACTGATTGTCTGTGTTGACATCCCTGTTTATTTTTCCATTCCTCTGATCTGTAAGAAGAAAAGAAAAATAACAAAAAAAAGGTCCTGTCGTTTGAGCCTCCATAAGGCCTCTATCACATGGTCAGTATTTTGCATCAGGATTTGATCAAGATATGGAAGCCAAAAGCAGGATTGAGTCCAAAATACAGAAGACATGCAAATATTTATATCACATGTTATTTCTGTTTTGGACCAACTCCTGTTTTTGCCTTACAAATACTGATCAAATTCTGACCAAATATTGACGGTTTAAGGGGGAAGCTCAAACTACAGGATCCGCTTTTTTTGGGAGAATGTACAAATAAACAGTGATGATGAACACAGCCTTACTGTGGTCCTCACCGATAAATTAGAGCTGATGCTAACATTGACCTGTAAGGCTAGGTTCACAGTTCTGTGATCAGTTATTTCCATCACTTATTGTGAGGCAAATTCAGGAGAAAAGCCTACTCTCTGATTAGATATCATGAATAGACCTGTTCTGTGGTTTTGACCTGCTCCTGCTTTGGTCTGACAATAACTGATGAGAATAACTGACAAAATAAGTGAAGTGTGAACTAAGCTTAATAGTAGTGTACAGTCCTTCTACAGCTAACAGAAGGGACCCAAAAGCATGTGTTTGCACTGCCCTAACATCGATTAAAAGATCCTTTTTTTTTTCTCCACCACTTTTTTGGCTCTGCCTCCATATCATTATTTTGTTCCAGTAAAGAGTCAGGGGCGTGCAGCGTTGTGGATGCTGTATGCAGTTTTTTTGCTTGTTTGTTTAGCTAGGGGTTAGCTAGGAATATTGGTGGCCTTTACAATGATGTGCACATCCATATATGTGATCTGTTTCTCTACTAGAAAGGACTAGCTCTGTGTGTTGCTGCACTGATGAGTTATGTACACCAGAATACAGTCTCCCTAAAGTTTAATTTCAGGCCAGGATAGACCAGATTTAAGAAGCTTTGTGACTAATTAATTAGTAACTAAGCAATTTTTGGGAAATATTTGGCAAAAGACCAAATCAAATTTTGAAAAATTTGCTCATCTCTAGCCATGTTGTCTTTGGTTTAGGTGCGTGTACATTGGACCTACAATGAAAACTTATGCAGTCTTTCTACTGCCAAGAAGAAGTTCCAACAAGAAGTGGAGATACAACCTTCCTCATCGATGGTTGTTCCATTTATCATTTTGCCACTAACCCTGGGATCTCATGACATTGAAGTGAAGGCAACTGGCGAATATATATATGATGGTGTAAAGAAAAAGCTGTTTGTTGTGGTAAGTAAGAAATAAAGATAAAATACCAATGACATCCCTCTGTGTAGGTGTAATGTGGTAATGAATTCGATTACATGCACGATCAACAACATTCCACCATATAGATGGTAATTTTATGGTTCCAGGCAACCTCTGAGTTGTAGGAAGCCATAGAGTCCAGTGTAACCCCCTTGTACCCCTGTTTGCCTCCGCATATATGTATGTTACAAAGGTGTTTTTCTTTTATTTCCATAGAGAAACAAATGTTAGTACATAGGGTCCTTCTGGCTCTGTAGTATGGAGCTACAGGAGACTACTTATGCCGCAGTAAAGCCTCCTGCTCACATCTGTGCAGTGTGTAGTAGGATTTAGGGAACATTAAACTACTTACAGGTTTTCTGAGTCCCCCTCATTTAGGTTAAGGGAGAGAGTGTTATAAAAAAAGCAAAATAAACTGTACTCACCTGTCCAATACTCATTTGTAGCCGTGATGTGTTCAACTACTGCTCATGATGGCTGAGGCCAGGGATTGACTGCAGTGCTCAATGGTTGTGGATCTTCACTGCAGAGCCATAAAAAAGATCAGCTGTGAGCACTGGAGCAAAAGTGCAAGAGCGTCAGTGGATCAAACACATGAATAAGGCCTGTTTTACCAAAATTCTTTTGAGTCTTGGATAGTGATGAGCCGAACTCACTATTCTGCCGAGCATGCCGGCGCTCGGGTACACTCTGTGTTCGGCCGAACACCGGGTGTACTCGAGCGCCATGCTCGAGTCCCCTCCCCTCACGCTAACTAATTAGCGTGCGGGGAGGGATGGCATTCAGTGTAATGCCAGTAGCCATCTTAGCTACTGGCATTACACTGACTGGCTGGCCAGGAACGCATCATCGGGTGCTATATAGCACCCAGTGACGCCTTCCCGGCCAGTGTTAGTCAGGGAGAGCTGCCGCAAGGAGGGACGCTAGGCAGGGATAGATTTTATTTTAATAACAAATAAAAGCCCTTTTAAGGGCTATAGGAATATGTGGGGACGTTTTTTTTTTAAATTTGGGGGACTTGTGTAAACCAGGCACCCCCCGCTCTTCCGTGCATTGACTTACATTATGCTCAGGTGCTCGGCCGAGCACTCGAGCACCCCCTAGTGCTCGGCCAGAGCACACAGGTGCTCGATCAACACTAGTCTTGGAAAACAACTTTACGATTAGGAGCTCACATGTACAGTTTTTTCACTTTTTTTGTTCACTTTTTTATGCGTTATGAGTTCTCCAGGCTGCTGATTCCACATTCTAGCTTTGGCTCAAAAAAATTACAGCAAAAACTGCACCTCAGCCATTATCAAAAACACTCACTTTTTGTTTTTGCTTTTTTTTTAAATACATTTTTTATGCTTGTACATAAAGTCAGTGGTTCCAAGCGTTTTTTTTTACATAAGGTTTTTTACAAGTAAATTATGGTAGCATCTGGTGATGTGTAAATTTCTGAAAATTTGTTTGATTTGATTCTGTTAAATCAGTTGGGCAATTGGATTCAGGTCCTAATATATGTGAACCAAATCAAAAGTGCTCTGATTGCCTTTGAAAAATCATCGATGACTACTCTCTAAGGTCTCCTAGGATTGTATTCAAATAATTTCAAGATTTTTAATGCCAAGCCGGTATTTATAATTGTAAGTGACCGCAGCCTTTATGGTTCTGGGTAAACACATGATTGCTGGTGGCAACAAGCATCCTATAAAAATTAGCTGCACTATAATATTTTTGGTACATTTACAGAAAAAATTGGATCTGAAAAATGAACGCTTTTTTTATCAAACCTCTGCCAGTGGGTTAGCACACACATCGCCCAGGGTCATGTGATCTTTCTTCATCTTTCCTGTCTTCTGATCTGAAACACAGCTGTGATTTTGAGAAATTCTCCAGAATTGAAAGGACATAAATTTAGATTTGGAATTCCAATAATTCGGATGTAATTTAGTTAGAATCGATTTGCTCATCTGTATTGGTGTCTATAATGTTTTTTTTTTTTTCAAGTGAGAAGCCTATGCAAAAGAGGCAGAAAAAACTTCTGCACCAGAGAATGCTGTTGTTTGTAAAAAGGGCTACTGACCCCCAAATACCATTAAAAATAAAACAAACCGGATTGTTTGTAGTGTTTTGCTATGAACTGGCTGCTGACAAAAACACTAAAGGAAAATGGCGATAAAAACTATATTAAAACATGGGGGGTTATGAATACTTTTTGTGCACATTTTCGGTGCCAAAAAGTATTGATAACCCCAATTTTTAGATGCAATAAACAATGAGTTGCTGCGGGACTGCTGGAAGTAGCAGAGCCAACATTAGGCAACAGTAAACACTGGGTGGTTGATCAAGGGAGGCGCTCTCTTCATTGGGGGAAGTGGGACCTACACCTACTGTATCTGACATTTATGGAAATATGCCATAATGTTGAGCTGGAAATTCACTTTTAAATGCACTACCTACAAGTTGTTTTGGTTTATGGTCTTTTGGTGGCTTTTTTGGATCAGTGATGCTTTTTTCTAAAATGCAGCATAATCTAGGTAATGTGTTTTTTCTGGTGTTTTTTTTTCTATGCAACATCTGGAAAAATGCATGCACAAAATAATACTATATAAAAACTCCACCAAAAAGCCAATTGAAACCACCCTAAAAACACATTTGACATTTAGAAAAATTCTTCAAGGCCCCAGGAAAAGAGTTTGAACGTAGGAGGCCATAAGCTACAATTTTTTTGTGGTAATTCTTTATGTCATTTTTAAAATAGATAAAAGAGAACGGGAGAATCATTTTATCCTTTGTACTTTTCATTCTTTGTGGATCCAGTCCTGGCTTGGTTTATAAAACTACATTGAAAACTTCTAGATAAACTTCTGCATCAATCTTCATGTGTGATTCCAGCCTTCAACTTCAGGACATATTAGACATTTATATCATTTGTGTCATGGCTCGGACGTAGATTTAAGGGACCCAAACTCACAGCATCATAGGGATCTGTGATTTTGTGAGTTCCGATCAGTTAAACCCAAAATCAGGCTGTGACTGTCAGGACCGGCAGTCATTGCACCCGTTCTGCTGGTCCTGTCTCTGGCTCTGGTGACGAGGTGGTTGCCCGGAGTCAGGCTAGTGCGCACTCTCGCTCGCGGCCTGTTACTGGTCGCCGGAAAACGCGAGCAATATAGTTTCTGTTTATTTTCGTTTCTTTTGGTATCTCATGAGTTAAGTTTTGGTTCCTTGCTTTCTCCTCCCAGTCAGCTGGTTGGGTGGGGTCTGCTAGGTATTTAAGGTCCTCTGTTGTTCACCTCATTGCCAGTGTTTGAAGTTCCTATCTCCTACCTGGTTGTTGTTTTGTGCTCTGCTGTTTTGACTCCTGTTGTTCCTTGACCCTTGGCGTGTTTTTGACTACTCTTTGGCTTGCTGATTTTGTTCCTGACGTACTCTCCTGGTTTTGACGCGGCTTTCTGACTACCCAATTGGTGTTTTGGCTGTCTTGTTTGTCTTCCATCCCCTGCACCTTATTTCAGTGTATTTTGCAGTCTTCGTGGTTGTCGCCCCACGGTTTAGCGTGGGTGATGCAATAGGCAGGGACAGAGGGTTGGGTAAGCTCAGGGCACACGTTCCTCTGTTGTCTGTTTATCCCAACCCTGACAGTGACACAAACGAATAATGTCTAATGCATAAAAAAGACTTTAGGGAAATTGGAAGTGTCTTCACAATTAGTCCCATTTTGTTCATCATGTCAGAGAGGATCAATCACACATTAATTTTCTTGCAATTTCCTTTTTTATCTCCAGCCAGAAGGAAGACGTCTGACACAGATTGTGAAATCAGTTATTTTGGAGCCAGAACTAAAGGGTTCGTAATTGTATTAAAGTATGGTGTTACCATATACTCGGGCTGAAAATTTTTGGAGGGATATTAAAATTATTATGTCATGTACAACTTAACAGTTCTTGTTTTGACCAGATAACTTTTTATTTCTTCTTATTGCTGATTCTTATACAGAAGGAGTACAAGAAGAGCTGATCTCTGTAGTAAATCCCAAAAATATTGTTCCCAATACACAAGTTGACACCATTGTAACCATCCAAGGTGAGCGGTGATTAGCTGATCCTGCTATTACAGTATATAGAACACATCTAGTTTGTGTACAGAATGAAGCACCTGAAATAGGCACTCTTCCTTCTGTGACCTCATGACTTATACTGTATCTCTGCATTACCCAGGACGCCCAATAAGTGAAATGGTAGAGGAATCCATTGACGGAGTCCATCTGAACCACATGATCATTGCTCCGAGAGGATCTGGTGAGGAAAGCATGATGAGTATGACGGCTCCCCTGATAGCCACACATTACTTGGATTGCAGCAACCAATGGGATAGACTAGGACTTCACCGCAGGGAACAGGCCATTCAGTACATCGACAAGGGTAAGATTTTCTCTAGTTAATTTTGATTCCAAGAGTTAGAGTGCAAGACTTAATACATTATCAGATGGACAATAAAAATTACCAATCCAAAAAATTTGATGGAAAAAGTTAACCTCAGAGCTACTTTCATGATTTAATGATTTCACATGACCTTTTGGGAAGCCATGCTCCAGTCATTGGTTATTATTCTTTTTCACCAGTGAAACTTTAGGCATGGAAGTCCTGGGGATAACATTAAGATTTTTTTTTACTTTTTTTTCTTTTGATATATAGTTTGGCTGTACTTCTCAAAACTGAATTAAAACTTATCTTTTAGGAGATGTGTATGGACATTATAGGGTGTATTAGCGAGATATCAGGGGTGGGTTCCAGAGCAGGGTATACCAACCATCATGGTGTTTCCCTCAATTTAGGGGTATAGAGGGTTTCTGTAGGGATAGAACCCCTCCCCCCAGGTCTGAACCAATCTTGACATATGCCATATGTTTCACCCTATAAGACGCACTGGCCCATAAGACGCACCTAGGTTTTACAGGAGGACAATAACAAAAATTATTTTTCATCAGACCTCAGCTCACAGCCCCAATCAGACCCCCGATGTTAATAAGACCCCAATAAGACCTCATATAAGAGCCCCATGCCTCTCATTAGCCCCCATGCCTCCGGTATCAGCCCCCATGCCTCCAATATCAACCCCCAATGTTGCCAGTATCAGCCCCCAATGTTGCCAATGTCGTCTTCCTTCTGGGGGAAAAAAATGCGTCTTATAGGGCGAAAAATACGGTTCGTCTACAGGTACATCTACAATTGACTTATTATAATTTTTGTTTGTGAGGGCCTAATCTATATTTAGTTTTTACGTATTTTTATTAAAAGTTAAAGGGAACCTGTCACCTCAAAAAGGCATATAAAACTGCCAGTATTACCTTATAATAGCCCCCATGCTGTTCATAATCATATGTTTGATCCTGTAGTCTGATGCTGAATAGATCAGAAAAACGATCTTTTAAGCGCCATGAGCGTTCTCTTGCTGGTCAGCTTCAAGTCAAGGGGGCAGCGGCTTCCTTGCTTCAAGTCAAGGTAAGCCCGCCCCTAACCTTCCCATCTCTTCTTTGATTGATAGCCTGGAGTTCGGCCGGGATCGCAGAAGTCTAGCGCATGAGCGGTGCGCTCCTTGGTAAGACGCAATCCTGTCTCCGGCTGCCGCTGTTAGCCGGGCTTCAGTTCACTGCGCATGCGCAGTGGTGCCAGTGCCGGCACCACTAAAACACAACTAACAGCAGCAGCCGGAGACAGGATTGCGTCTTACCAAGGAGCGCACCGCTCATGCGCTAGACTTCTGCGATCCCGGCCGAACTCCAGGCTATGAATCAAAGAAGAGAGGGGACAGTTAGGGGGCGGGCTTACCTTGACTTGAAGCAAGGAAGCCGCTGCCCCCTTGACTTGAAGCTAACAAGCAAGATAGCGCTCATGGCTTTTAAAAGATCGTTTTTCTAATCTATTCAGCATCAGAGTACAGGAGGAAACATATGATTATGAACAGCTTGGGGGCTATTATAAGGTAATACTGGCGGTTTTATATGCCTTTTTGGGTTGACAGGTTCCCTTTAAGTTTTAGAGTTCGTGCCTTCTGTGCTTCCAAAAATTGTCCCTTATCGGCGGAAGGTGATGTTATGAGATAAAAAAAAAAATTAAAAAGTGTCTTTGGGGAATGTGCTGGTTGGCAAGTGGCATAATAGCATGATGCAGGCCACAGCAGCAGGCATACAGAACAGACAGACAGCAACAGTGGCAAGATGAGGTATCACGGGCAAAACAAGGTCTGTTCATCTGAAATCAGCTTAAGCTGTGAGAAAATGTTGGTGATGTAATGACGTATATATATGCTGCTTAATGAAATTTAAACCACCAAAAAATTAAAAATTAATAATTTCAACCATGTGGAAACTGAATACATGTAAACTGACGATTGATAGACATTAGTGGTCGTACAGAAAATGATGGTAGGAAGAGCCTGCCTGAGCCTTAAGAAAATGTTAGTATTAATGCAGTAATAATGTACATTATGCTGAAAAAAAAGTATCCCTCCCCCCCCAAATGCAAGCCATAGCATGCAGCTGTACACAAATGTGAGAAAACTAAATATATCTAAAAAGACGACTGAAAGGTGTTGTGTCACTTCAGTAAGTGACATTTATTATGTAGAGAAAGATAATACAAGGCACTTACTAATGTATTGTGATTGTCCATATTGCTTCCTTTACTGGCTTGATTAATTTTTCCATCACATACAGTGCTCATTTCCATGGCTATGATCATCCTTAAATCCATCAGTGGTGGTTGTGCTTGCACAGCATAGGAAAAAGAGACGGCCTCTCTGGTGGCCTGTGAGGTGATTGTTAAGGCAGTGAGGTACTGTGAGGTCACTGTTAAGGGAGTGGGGTACTGTGAGGTCAATGTTAAGGGAGTGGGGTACTGTGGCAGTCACTGTTAAAGGGGCAGTCGCTGTGGAGCTCTCTGTTAAGGGGGTCGGAAATGGTGGAGGTCAATTTAGGGGACAGTAACCTATGATCAGTGTTAAGAGGCAGGTGCTGTAGAGGTCACTCCTAAGGGGACAGGCCCCTATAGAGGTCACTGTCAGGAGGATGGGGTGCTGTGAAACTCACTGTTAAAGGGGCAGGCTGCTGTGAAGGTCAAAGTTAAGGAGGTGGGCTGCTGTGGAGGTTTCATTGTAAGGAGATGGGGCACTGTGATGGGAGCACTGATAAGGGGTGGGAGGCTGTGGAGGTTACTGTTACCGTATCCTAAGAGAATTAAGTAATGTCATCTGCAGACCCTTCTTTCTGATATTTAAGGACTCTATACTGACAGGGAGTGTTCCACAGGATTGGCGCATAGCAAATGTGGTGCCAATATTCAAAAAGGGTCCAAAAACAGAGCCCGGGAACTATAACCCGGTAAGTTTAACATCTGTCGAGAGATGCTATCTTGGAGTACCTCAATGAAAATAAGCAAATAACTCCATATCAGCATGGCTTCATGAGGGATCGGTCATGTCAAACCAATTTAATCAGTTTCTATGAGGAGGTAAGTTCTAGACTGGACTGCAGCGAATCAATGGATGACGTATATCTGGACTTCTCCAAAGCATTTGACACTGTACCACATAAAAGGTTAGTATATAAAAGGAGAATGCTTGGCCTGGGAGAAAATGTCTGTATGTGGGTAAGTAACTGGCTCAGTGATAGAAAACAGAGGGTGGTTATTAACGAAACATACTCAGATTGGGTCACTGTCACTAGTGGGGTACCACAGGGGTCAGTATTGGGCTCTATTCTCTTCAATATATTTATTAATGATCTTGTAGAAGGCTTGCACAGTATAATATCAATTTTTGCAGATGACACTAAACTGTGTAAAGTAATGAACACAGAAGAGGACAGTACACTGCTACAGATGGATCTGGATAGACTGGAGGCTTGGTCAGAGAAGTAGCAGATGAGGTTTAACACTGACAAATGTAAGGTTATGCATATGGGAAGGAATAATTCAAGTCACCAGTACATACTAAATGGTAAAATATTAGGTAACTCTGACATGGAAAAGGACCTAGGAATTTTAGTGAACAGCTAACTAAGCTGCAGAAACCAGTGTCAGACAGCTGCTGCCAAGGCCAATAAGATAATGGGTTGCATCAAAAGAGGCATAGCTGCCGTGATGAGAACATAGTCCTGCCACTTTACACATCACTAGTCAGACCACACATGGAGTACTGTGTACAGTTCTGGGCTCCTGTGAACAAGGCAGACATAGCAGAGCTGGAGAGGGTTCAGAGGAGGGCAGCTAAAGTCATAGCTGGAATGGGTGGACTACAGTACCCAGAAAGATTATCAAAATTAGGCTTATTCACTTTAGAAAAAAGACGACTGAGGGGAGATCTAATAACTATGTATAAATATATCAGGGGTCAGTACAGAGATCTCTCCCATCATCTATTTATCCCCAGGACTGTGACTGTGACGAGGGGACATCCTCTGCGTCTGGAGGAAAGAAGGTTTGTACACAAACATAGAAGAGGATTCTTTACGGTAAGAGCAGTGAGACTATGGAACTCTCTGCCTGAGGAGGTGGTGATGGTAAGTTCACTAAAAGAGTTCAAGAGAGGCCTGGATGTATTTCTGGAGGTAATAATATTACAGGTTATAGTTACTAGAGAGGGGTCGTTGATCCAGGGAGTAATTCTGATGCCTGATTGGAGTCGGGAAGGAATTTTTTTCCCTAAAGTGGGGAAAATTGGCTTCTACCTCACAGGTTTTTTTTGCTTTCCTCTGGATCGACTTGAAGGAAAACAGGCCGAACTGTATGGACAGAGGGCTTTTTTCGGCCTTATAAACTATGTTACTATGTTACTGTTAAGGGGGATATACTGTAGATGTCACTGTTATAGTGGATACTGTCAATATCATTTTACGACACACACAAACACAAATGGAATAGATGAAATATACCTTTGTGAAGCCCAGTCCTTCTGCTAATATATATATATATATATATATATATATATATATATATATATATATATATATAAAGAGCAGAGACATGGTGTAATGAATGGACATTTGAAAAACAACAGAGTAACAAATATCTTGAGAATGAGTCCTTAATTATCTTACAGATAAGCGGTGTGAAACTTTTATGGTCTCTAAATTGATGTTATCTCTTAGACCTGGTGCCCCCCTATGTATGTAGCAGACTCTTTAGATCTTGTAGTGTGTCATAAATCCCTGGAAAAAAATCAGTCC
The DNA here is from genome assembly GCA_900303285.1 of Rhinella marina. Taxonomy (NCBI): domain Eukaryota; kingdom Metazoa; phylum Chordata; class Amphibia; order Anura; family Bufonidae; genus Rhinella; species Rhinella marina. The sequence goes on along the minus strand of ONZH01004460.1, from coordinate 50,105 downwards.
CATATTCAATGTGTAAAGCAGTGTTATAAATTTGTATTCCCAGATTCTTCTGTTTCTTTGAGATTTGAAGTTACCTTTTAATATTACAACTTTCATGTGTTATTCATTGTGTCCAGGGCTACAAAAATGCTTGGTCACAGTAAAATGTACCTTTCTCTCGTTAATTGTGTGGTGGAAGGATCTCATCCTCGCTCTAAGTTTCTATCCTGTTTCTCCAACATGGAGGCCCCCGACAGGATATTTACTGCAGAGAAGCAGGTAGACAACATTAGAGGTAGAACATGTGGAAGTGCCAGAAATCTTATAGTTCTGTAGGGTGTGGGGGATTCAGCTCTTGTCTGTTGTCATTATATGGGAAAAGGTTTTGTATCTTCTTCTATTAAAGGAACAAGTTCCTTTTTGCGTGGTACATGGCAATGAACTCCTAATCACAATGTTTCTCAGATTTGGAGTTTGTTGGTAAACTAGAAGGAAGGATCTGGGAAAATAGTTTTTAGCTGGGCATCCTTATATAGGATACTAGCAGAAGGACACGACTTTGCACGGGTATATTTCATCTATTTCATTTAATGTTTCTGTGTGTCAATAAAAGATATCAACAGTATCGCCAATGACAGTGACCTCTACATCACCCTGCCCCTTAACAGTGAATGCCACAGCCCCCATCCCTTAACACTAACCCCCCCACAGTGCTCCGCCTCCTTTAAATAGGATCTCCATAGCAGCCTATACCCTTAACTTTGACCTTCACAGCAGCCCGCCCTTTTAACAGTGAGTTTCACATCACCCCACTCCCTTGACACTGATATCCATAGGGGACCATCCCCTTATCTGTGACCTCCACTGTTCCTTGCCCCTTTAACAGAGACCTCTACAGCACCCATCCCTTTAACAGTGACTGCCACAGTACCCCGTTCCCATAACAGCAACCTCTATAGTACCCCTTTCCCTTAACAGTGACCTCACAGCACCCTGCTACCTTAACAGTGACCTCCACAGTGCCTGCCCCTCTTAACAGTAACATCCATCCTGGAAACACTTGCATATTGCGATGTCATTTTGTTACCCATGGCGGTTCCAACGCATTGTAAATATATCTCCTTGTCAAAGGAGAAATAGTTGTGGGTGAGGAGGAGTTTGATGAGTTGCAGACTGTCCCAAGACAATCCCATGAGTCTTTAGGTACACATAGCAACCAGCTAATGCATCATCACGTGGGATATTTAAATACAAGAATTCTACATCCATGGTGGCTAAGATGGTGCCTTCAGGAAATTGACCTTTGGTTGACAGTTGGTCGTGGGTGTCCTGTAGGTAACTTGTTTTGTTCTTCACCAATGTTTTGAAGATGCCCTGTATCTATCCGGAATTTTTTTTTTTTGTGAGGGTTCCCATACCTGAAATGATCAGCCTCCCTAAATTAACTGGCCTATGTAGTTTTGATGATCCTACAGGAAGACATCTGATGACCTTTTTCAACTCTCTCAAATATTTTTGAGTTGGATCTTCATCCATTTTAATGTAGTACCGTTTGTCTGTAAGTTGTTGGTGTGCTATTTTAACTATAGCGCCACCTTTATCTGCAGGTTTTCTGTGATTTCTTTGTTGTTTTTAAGGTTTAAATTGCCCTCCTTTCCAGAATGCTGATGTTGAATGTTTTTTTTTAATGTTTGTCCAGTATTTTAAACTGTATATACACGAGCATACAATTATATGACACACACAGTGTCACGTCAGGGGGTAAGTGCAGCCCTGACTTGAACCCCACCTCTGACCCTGCCTACTTGCACGACCCATCCTAGGCAACGGCGTACAACTGGGCGACAATCCCTAGCCTAGATATGTGCAAGGGTGTACAGGGAAAGGGAATAACAGGAGAAAATAATAAACGAAAACAGAACTACAATACAGAAATGCAGAGTCGTAAAGCCAAAGTCAAACCTGGAGGGCAAATCAAACTACAGGGGAAATCAAAAAGCCAAATCTAATAACAAGCCGAGGTCAAACCAAGAGATAACGAAATACCAGGAGAGAGATGAGAGTAGTTGAGTACACAAGCCAAATTCACAGGTAGCAATCACAATGGTAACAAGCTCTGGATGAAAGACTAATCATAAGAAACCTGTGGCTGGCAGGCTGTCTGTTTAAATAGTGCTCCAAGTAGGTCATGTGACGAGGCGGCGTCACGTGACCTAATTCCAAAACTGAAACAGGAAGTGCTGGCTTCCTTGCCAGTACTCAGAGGTAGGTCACATGACGTGGTCAGCGTCATGTGACCTATAGCACACATATTCATAGCTGAGCACTGGCCCTCCTGCCAGCGCTCAGAAGCTCCTCCTGCTGGTCGTCAAGGGGATGGGCAGGACGCCAGCTGCGCTGAGACTGAGCGCGTGCCGGGTCCTCCCCGCCCCTGTTGTCATGGAGACGAGGACGCACATCTCGTCATTGCTTCTGAACAACAGCGGGAGTCCAGCGGCGCTGCACGAAGAAAGCGCGTCGCCGGCTCCCTGTGACACACAGCCATTACAATGTTATTCACTACTAGTGGGAACATTACGTGCATCTTAATCTCTACTCACACCATTCCAAACATTTCCAGGGCTGGCAGGATGACCTTCTTGTGGAGCATTGTGAATGTATGGTGGGTGGTCAGAAGATGTGCACATTCCTTGCACAGTGGTCGTCAACTGTAACCTACAGTTGACACTCTGCTGCAATGGGATTGGAGTAAATTGTAATCTAAGCAGTTTATTCTTTCAAATATCGCAATCAATTGCTATTTTTGCTATCTTTCTTAGGGAGTGGTCACCCTCTACAGACCCAGAGGCACCCAATCACAGGGTGATTATGGGTTGTCAAGGCAGCCAGGGGCCTAACAAACATACAGGTAGATTTGGATCAGCTCACCTTAGATGCATAGGTAAATAATTAAGTCCAGTACATGGATTGCAGGGCTGAATCCCAGGGAAACAATGAGGACAATAGGCGGGAATCCAGCACTCAACAGCTCAACAAAATAGTCTTACTTTATTTCTTCAACAAACAGTCACTGTACTTTCACACAATTTCATATAATTTAATAGAGAATTGTCTGACAAGCACATTTCTACATAAATCACTTCACTTAAAAAATCTGGCTGCATCCACCTGTAAAGTCATTGCCACTAGGGGGGTCACATCCACCTAAGTTGCAGCCCACTGCCTGTTATCAGGCAAGATCCATCCCTGGTAACAGAGGCTCAGAAGATGGCTTGCAGGAAAGGGGATGTGTCTCAGCAAGCTGAGATCCTGAGCCTGATAAAAAAATTGCCTCTACACAACTTCTGAAGCGTGATTTATCCCTCCTTATCTGCTCTGTGCACTCTGGAGCTGAAAAAACATAGTGGAAAGGAAGGGAAAAATGTCACATTAGTACAATACTGGCAAAAGGGAGATACCCCCTGCTGCTGAGTGAAATGTATCAAGCTGTGCAGCTGAAACTGGGAAATAAAATGGCTGGAAAAAATTGTTTGGAAAGCTCAAAAAATACCTGCTCCTTCACAGTTATGATTGTACAAAGAAACTGTCCATCCAGTTCAGCCTGTTATCCTACAAGTTGATCCAGAGGAAGGCAAAAAACCCTGTGAGGTAGAAGCTAATTTTCCCCACTTTAGAGGAAAAAATTCCTTCCCGACTCCAATAAGGCATCAGAATAACTCCCTGGATCAACAACCCCTCTCTAGTAACTATAATCTGTAATATTATTACCCTCCAGAAATACATCCAGGCCCCTCCTGAACTCTTTTAGTGAACTTACCATCACCACCTCCTCAGGCAGAGAGTTCCATAGTCTCACTGCTCTTACCGTAAAGAATCCTCTTCTATGTTTATGTACAAACCTTCTTTCTTCCAGACGCAGAGGATGTCCCCTCGTCACAGTCACAGTCCTGGGGATAAATAGCTGATGGGAGAAATCTCTGTACTGACCCCTGATATATTTATACATAGTTATTAGATCTCCCCTCAGTCGTCTTTTTTCTAAAGTGAATAACCCTAATTTTGATAATCTTTCTGGGTACTGTAGTCCACCCATTCCAGTTATTACTTTAGTTGCCCTCCTCTGAACCCTCTCCAGCTCTGCTATGTCTGCCTTGTTCACAGGAGCCCAGAACTGTATACAGTACTCCATGTGTGGTCTGACTAGTGATTTATAAAGTGGCAGGACTATGTTCTCATCACGGGCATCTATGCCTCTTTTGTTGCAACCCCTTATCTTATTGGCCTTGGCAGCAGCTGTCTGACACTGGTTTCTACAGCTTAGTTCACTAAAATTCCTAGGTCCTTTTCCATGACAGAGTTACCCAGTGTTTTACCATTTAGTACGTACTGGTGACTTGCATTATTTCTTCCTATGTGCACAACCTTACATTTGTCAGTGTTGAACCTCATCTGCCACTTCTCTGCCCAAGCCTCCAGTCTATCCAGATCCATCTGTAGCAGTGTACTATCCTCTTCTGTGTTAATTACTTTACACAGTTTAGTGTCATCTGCAAAAATTGAAATTTTACTGTGCAAGCCTTCTACAAGATCATTAATAAATATATTGATAAATCTCTGATCTTGTAAATCATTTACCCCCAAGAAAATAAAAGACCGGAAATGGGGAATTGTATTTTTTTTTTTTTTAATTTAGGTGGAGTCATCTACATTGCTGGAACTTTCCATTCTCATTATATTATACTGAATTAGAGGCTTTTCACTGTTATGCACTCTAAGCTTTATTATTTTCTTTCTTTTTCATATATCCCACATTAATCCTTACTATTTTTGTACAGACCGTATCAACATCTTATTCCAAAATCCTCCAGTATAAAGTCTTGAGTGTACAACTATATTACACCTCTGTGTCGTACAGTGCCCATGGCCCATGCCCACTGTGGGCTCATACTGTATCTTTGAAGGGAAACAAGATTATTTGAGAGAAAACATGGCCTGCTCCATTAGAGGGACATTCTGTTCTAGATGCATTTATAAAAACCATAAGTACTCTGTAAGCCTTCATACTGATCTGTGCATGTGGAAGTTATCTAATGATGGATCCTAAGGATGTTCAATGTGTTCATGACCTGCATGTTCAGTCTCCTCAGAGCATCTGAACACAGCAGAGCTCCTGGTATGAGATGTACGTTGACATACTGTATGTTCTTTATTGACAGGTATTGCTCATCAATTGGCATACAAGAAACCAGATGGTTCATATGGCTCCTTTTCCAATACACCTTCTAGCACATGGTATTGTACAGATTCACCATTTATTTTTTGTCTTTTACAATATTAAGCAAGTTTTACTGTAATCACAGATGGTCAACCACATTAACAGACATTACATTTTCTTAGACATCTGACAATATGTTAGCATTACATGTTCATGTCCTGTGACCTCTTTACTGATTAACACAACGAAAGTGCCCTGCCCCTCCTTGTCTTCTGATTGATATGTATTTTTCTTCATTCACTGCAATGGGAATTTAATGCTCCTCTTGAGCATAGCAGGTCCATTGCAGTGAAAGGGATAAGATAACTATTGATTTGGAGAATCAAAGGCCTCCAAGTCAGAGGATGAAAGGAACATCACTTTACAGCTATATTGACACTTATTACTGTTAAACCCAGTAGTTGGGGACTCCCAATGAAATTCCAGTAAATTATGGAATCAATAACACGACACCAACTGTAAAAAAAAAAGCTGAAGTTGAAAAGAGGATGGCTTCTACAAATAGATAATGGCCCTAAACACACCTCAAAATCCGCAATACAGTAGCTGAAGGTTCTACCATGGCCCTCACAGTCCCCTCATCTGAACATCATTGAAAATCTATGGATAGACCTCAGAAGACCAGTGACTTCCCAGGAAACTCACAGAACTGGAAGATTTTTGCAAGGAAATATGGATGAAAATATATGGTTGAAATATATGATTGAATAAGGGTGATTGAATCCTTGCCAAATTGGGGGGGAGGGAGGGGGGGCTACTAGGTAATTTTGACCAGGAGTGCCCAAACTTTGCATGACATTTCTAACATTTAAAGGGGGTCTCCAAGTTATAATTATTGATGACACTTGTATGTCTACCCCTTTAAGGAATTCATAGTTAATAAGCTAGAAAGGATTTCCACACCTTGTTAAATCGACCATCCTCTGAATTTTCGCCCCAAGACTGGGCTCTGTCTTACATCACTGCTTCTGGCTTTGTGGGTGTTGAAGGCTTAAAATGAAAAGGCTCACTTTAACATTTTCTGACTTCCCTCACATGTCTTTGGTTAGGGCATGCTAAAAGTCCCCAACTACTGGGCTTTAAAAGTAAGTAACTGGTGCCAATATACCTGTAAAGTGCTGTTCCTTTCATATTCTAACTTGGAGGCCTTTGAATTTCCAAGTCAGAAGTTATGAATGAAAGTTTGACCCGGGGTGTCCAAACTTTTGCATGCCACAGTATATGCACAGTTATAATAATTCTGGCTATGTAATTTACCACACCTTGTCTATATTGTTTCCCATTTCCTTTGTAGAATATGTCTAATATCTGCTCCTCACACTGTGGCTCCTCTGCTACTTGAAGCCCCTCCCAATAAATCTTAAGCTCCACCTCTGCTTAGTAGAACTCATATTTTGCCCATTATAATTCTAGTTTTCTTTGTTCTTACCATACTTATTTATTTTCAGGCTCACTGCTTATGTAGTCAAAGTATTTTCCTTGACTTCAAGTCTGGTCGATGTTCAGAAAAGTTTGATATGTGATTCAGTGAAGTGGCTCATTCTAAATAAACAAGATCCGGATGGGAAATTCAGAGAGGATGCTCATGTCTATCACCAAGATATGGTGGTATGTAAAGAAACCTCACAAAAGCAAACACTAACTGCAATATTTTAATTAGAGGATATGGGAATATGATTTTTTTTCAAACCCCATTATTCAGTGATATGGTTAATCAGAAAGGGTAATACCTTAGGACCAACAAAACCACTGTGGAGTATACAATATAGTTATTATGGCTATTATATTACCACTTCACTGACTGTTTGAAAACCTTGTTAGATACTTCTTAGATAATCCACCTGCTTATTGTTTCACATGGATATTTTGCTCAGCATGTCACCTGGGTCAAGATAGTAGAGTTAACAAACATGCTTTCTGAGACGTGTTATCTAAACTCAATGCGTTAAGCAAACACCTTCAATTGCTTTGCAATGGCTTTTGTTTCAAGATAACATGATGAGTTAAGAAATTGGAGTTAAGAGTTTGTGTGTTAACCCTGCTACATCCCTCATTCACATGTATTACAAGCAGCAAGTCAGCTAATACTTTAACAATTTAGGTGCAGAATATGTGTCCAAATTCAGAAAAAATCCTCAAAAGGTGAACATGGCCTAATGAAGTAAAGTGGACAGGGAGGAGGGACATGCAGCTGCAGATCTTTGTCTCTTAAGGGGAGGCAGAAAATCAGTGCAGACATCAGGTACATTCTTAGATATAGGGCTGGGTCGGGTAAATGACACAGGCTAGACACACGGATTCACAATCTTATATATCATTGTTTATTATTCGTCTACTGCTGGGATTGTGAAGGTTTTTGTAAGTGTATTTTTTTCTTTATATAGGGTGGTATAACAAAAGGTGCTGTCGAGCTGGATTCTCGTCTTACAGCTTTTGTCCTCATTGCCATGGTGACAAGTGAAGAAACCTGTAATGACCAAATTAACGTAAGTTCCTCCATTCCATTAAAGACGTTGCCCTCAAAGTGTCACCCTTTGTACACTTTATTACAATCCTACCTTCTGTGACTTACAGTAGAGATAATATTAGAGTAATGATATAGTCAGCTGTACCATGGTCTTTTAGTAGCTTACATCAAGTAGGGGAATTTATTTAGACTGTTGTTTTTTGATGCCAATGCTTAGGAAGGAACTCACAGACAAAGATATTGAATCTATGCATCATTTAGAAAATCAATCTCACAGCTAGAGTATAGATGCTAAAATGAAACAAAAAAACTTTATTGGGTATGTAAACATTAAAATGGATCAGTTGTACCCACTTGTCCAGTAATAAAAAGTCAATACTTGAACTGATGTATGTCGGACAGGATACTGAATCCCCTTATTAGTGAACTTTGGGTTTTATTGTGGTCACCGCATCAAGTACTACATTGGGGATGAGAAAGGAAAAATATAATAATTTCCCAGTCCCACACTTAATAAATAAGGCAGAGAGCACCACCCATCATCATTTAAAGCTGTGTCTGTTGGGGCGCTATAAGACAAGCGGCATACGGCTGCTCAAAGAGTGCAGTCAGACAGAGGGCAGGCTTGTACTACACCACTGTATTTACCTTAGGGCCCACTCACACGACCGTGTGAATGGGTCCGCATCTATTCCGCAATATGTTATCTACAGGAACAACATCATGCCTGACACTGAGTGTACAGAGGTAGCGTGTTCGGAACTAATGCGGTCGTGAGGCGGCTGCCAGAACTGAAACCTTATATGGTGTAAAGCCCCACCCATGACCCGGACCTAACCCGCACACCAGCAAATCGGGGGGTAAGAAGGAGTGCCTAATGCCAAGTCACTCCCAGTCCCCCTCCCCCAAGGAGAATCATTGATGCGTATCATTGCAGGGGTCGGGCAGAGAGTATTAACTCTTAGGTTACCTAAAGGGGCTAGAAGCGGTACACAATCGTTCGAGCAACTCCCAGCTGGACATGCAGTGGCATGCATGTGTGAGTGGCCTGATGGGTGTAGTAGTTGGTACTCACATTTCTGCAGCTCCCTGGGCCAGTGTGCAGTGATGAGTAGGAAGGCATTGGATTCCTTTGGGTCACACTCTGGTGTTGAGGGATATCCTGCCAGATGTTGGTTGAGGTGCTCTTGATGCTAAGGGTTTAAAGTACAGGGAACGCAGGGTCCTTGATGTTGTGATGCCAGCACCCTTGGGTGCAAATGAAGCGGTAAAATAAAGAAGAGTCCGTTTAAATAAATAGCTTGAACATTTACTGAGAATCACTTGCCTTGAGGTGCTGATTACAATGAAGAGGAGGAATCTGAGCAGAAGAAGCAGCTGATGATGATGACAAGGACACTATACTGTTTGGGGATGGAGCCTGGCTGCCACAAAGAATACCAAGAGAAGGAGGACAGACTTGTCACAGTTCCCACAAGATCTGGTGACACTGCCTCATGAGTTGCAATAGAGCACTAGTACTTGTCCCCTCCTGGTTCACTCCTCTGTATTTGCCCTAAGTGCCACTGCCATTGCCACTGCCCCCACCTCCATCACCATGGCTACAAGTTCCACTACTTCTACTACTACCACCACAGCTACACATGGGGTCCCCTGCCTCTACCTGAACCTTCTCCTCCAGAACAGTAGAGGTCACCTGAGTGTCAGAATGAGTGTAGTAGTGAAAACTGCAGTGGCAGTACCAGTCATCTAGCTAGTAATAGTAATAGTAATAGTAATAGTAGTAGTAGTAGTAGTAGTAGTAGTAGTAGTAGTAGTAGTAGCAGCAGTGGGGCACTGTATTCCTTTGCTGCAGATAGGTGGCAGATTGTTATTGAGGGCAAAGAGACATTGATTGACATGACATTGTTGACTGGTGGATCATTCAGTTGAGGTAAATGTGGTGTTGACTAAGTCATAGTGATCCAGTTACACGCCTTCACCAAAATGTAATTTTGCTGTAAAATTGAATATTTCTATATGTTATCAGCCCCAGTTTCTACCATATTCCATTGTATGGAGTCTTGGCCAGGTGAACATAGCAACGCTGTTCCGCATCTGCAACAAAATTTAATTCTGCTGTAAAATTGAATGTTTAACTCTGTCTCATCAGCCACAGTTTCTGCCATATTCCATCATATGAAGTTCTGGCAAAGCTTCCGTAGTGGCGCAGTTCATCACATTCACCAAAATGTATTTCTGCTGAATGTTATATGTACTTCTGCCACCTGTCCTGTGGCATTTCATCTCAGATAAGGTTTTCAGCACAGTAGGTGGCATCTCCACACCCAAATGGATGAAGCTGTCCTACGCCTTTATCCAAAGCATCAGTTTTGTCAAAATGAATGAATGATGGATCCATGAGGATTTTCACACTCCTCTAACTATTGCTGACAAATAGATTTAGGTGCCCCATCATCCCAATGCCCCTGTCTGTCTGTTTTGTATGGCAGCTGCTGTCACCACCGTCCTGCCGATCCCCTACTGCCACTTCCATTACCCATACTGCCACCACCACTTCTGTTACACATTTGCCATTACTACTATTACCTCTAAATAGTGGCAAAGACATCTACTGCCTTGTCTGTTCCATGCTGACTTGCTCCTGGTGCCGCTACTATTGCGGCCACTATTTCTGCCCATTAAGACATAATTTTTGGATGATTGGTCCCAAAAAACTACTGTTTGTGTGTTTAAATACCATCTGCCCCCAATAAGGGACAATATTTGAAACCTTTGAAATTAGCGATGAGTGAATCAATCAAAAAATTATTCGCCGAACATTTGGCAAGCTTTTCCTAAAATTCGTATATTCGACGAATAGATTCATTGAATTTGCGTACAAAATATACGTTATTATGTGGCTTTTAGGGAACATTTGCGCACTAATAACGAACGTTCAGTTAAAAAAGGTACGTAACTTCTTTGAACACTTACGTATGAGCGTACAATTTGAGTACGAATCCTCAGCGTACTATTGTCTAGCGATTACGTAATATGCAGGCACGCACGAGTTGAGAGGCCGCGGCGTGCAATCCTCAAAGGCAGAGCTAATTTTTGAAAATGGCATCCAGGCGATCCTCATGATTTAGCTCTGCAGAGCTGAAATACATGATCTGGCTGATGGACCGGCAGGATTACGATGGCCACCCGAACCAGCATAAAAAGGACGTGATCCAGCAGGTAAATTTTGCGCCTTGGTGGGTTAGCCTGGTGGAAAAACGGCCAAGTATGGTGAATAATACAAGTAGAAGCTCCGGCTACAGGTCCTTTGGCACTTCTGCCCTGTGCCACCTTCTCCTTTTTTTTTAGGGCTCGAGGTCTGGCTGGAACTGAACCCCTTTTGCTTATCCATTCCAGACATTTGTCAGTTCACTATGTGGCCCTGCAGCTGGTCTTTGTCCCTGTTTCTCCTTGTCTCACTATATCTCTCCCTATCTCTCTCTCCCTGCCTGATTAATTACTAGCCCTGAACTGGCCCTGCACTTGCCCTGCAGTATCCCTGATGTGTGTAATATGGATTCCCAGAGCAATTACACCCCAATTTTAACAAAACAGGTCTCAGTGTCTCAGAACTTCACACACTTGCTTCTGCTCATCTCAGCAGTCGCAGCAGAAGTGATGCGTAACTGGCTTACCGAGCCTGAGCCAATCAGAGCAAGCCCTGCCCACTAGGTCAGGTGACCGCTTTCTTCCCGGGCTTTTGCGCGCGATAAACGAGCGAACAGTAAAAGTTCGCTAATGAATTGAATTTGTACGCAACAGCGTATAGAGTAACTTATATGTAGCAATAGCGTATAATTTATAGGGCAAACTACGTAGCGAATGCGTACAAACCTAATATTCTGATTCGCTTCGCAGCTGAAAATTTCCAAGATTCGATACAAATCGACGAATCGCTTCGCTCATCTCTATTTGAAATATGAAAATAACGTAACACGAAATTGTGTGTTTTTAAACATGCTGTATGCTAACACTGTCAACCAATGCATTTACCCATAGCTGTATACTGTATGCCAGTGTCACTCTGGCATGATGTGCTATTGCTGTCATTGCGTTCAAGAGCTTGGGGGGGGGGATAACAAAACTTCATAAAAAATTACAAAAAGAGATAGCATCTTTTCATAAAAGTCCTAGGAGACTAGATGGTGTTTAGGGAAATTTTCAGGGGATTGGCACAACTTTTATTTGTGATGAATTTTGACGTTTTGAAAACTTTACTGAATCAGACATGAAGCTTATCTCAAGATATTTGTTCATATCTACACTGCATATAACACTGGCCATAAAATGTGATGGAATTGGCGATTTTATGAAAATGTGAACAGAACATAGGAAGTTGCTAAGCTAGAGGCCAGGGTCGGACTGGAAGCATAAACTGGCCCTGGAAAAAATACTAAAAAGGCACCGTTTTATAGTCTGGTCCAAACTGATGAAAGGCAGGGCCAGCAATACCATATTGTGGCACATTATACCACCCCAACAGAGCCAAATACCACAGTCCATCACAAAATACTGCCAGCAGCACAAAATACAACCCCAAAAACTTCCACTGCCCGGCCGTGAGGAGGGCTCAGGTGGCCCCCTAGACATTGGCCCACCAGGAAATTTCCCTGTAGGGTCTATGGCCAATCCACCCCTGCTAGAGGCATCCTTACAAGTACAGCATATACCAAATACTGTATCTGTAATAAAAAAAGTTCACTTAACTCTTTAGGAAGGTTTTTTTTTAAATCCTATACTCTAGCCCTAACTGTTGGGATGTTTTTCTTTCCCTGCAGTAATGTTTAATGCACATCACCACTGGGGCTAGTGATTAGGTAGAGCGGTCAAGCAAGGTATACGACTGATTTACTATTTTTTTATTACATGTAGGGAAGCTTTTTAATAAAGTCAATCAAACCCCTAACTATAGGTCTGGCATGCCTCAATGTGTTTCTAACACTTTTAAACTTTATCACTTTCTGTAGCGCATTCATCTTTATAACCTTTCAAGCCATTATAGAATTTACTATCTTTCACTTGCAGTACCATGGCTAACCTCATGGTGTGCTGTTTAGTAACAACTCACCTCATGAGCAACAGCTCAAAACACAAATGGTGGAACATATGGAACAAATATTTTTCAAGTACTGTATACCATCTACAGATATTGTACGTATATATTTAACTATTTATTATCGTGGTTATTTCTTATACAGATTTTACCTACTGGCATTGAAAAGGCTGCACAATATTTAAACGATCATTATCGATCCCTGAAGAAACCCTACTCTATCGCCATCAGTTCCTACGCACTGGCTAAGGCTGGCAAACTCCAGGACTCCAGGATACTAATGGCTGCTTCTACAGGTAGAGGGCCAGCAATTATCCATTTTCTTCTTGTGTTAGATTAATGCTTTCTATTAGAAGTTCTTTAGATGTCATTTGATTGATGGCTAATACAGGTGAGCCATACTGTAGGTTGTTGTGTTTATTCATTTTTTGTGCCCAAATTTTCACTCAGATAACACCCACTGGAATGAACCAGGCTCCCGCTTATCACTTGAGGCTACTTCCTATGCACTTCTTACCCTTTTAAAGTTGAAGGAGTATGAGAAGGCTGGACCACTGGTGAAATGGATAACCGAACAGAGATACTATGGAGAAGTCTGGGGATCAACACAAGTAAGTCATGATGTTAGGTCTTCTAGAGAAGATGATTCTCTGGACTTATTGTAAATCTACAGTATAAAGATATGTTGACACAATACCAATCTGTATTTATAGAGCACCAACATATTCTGCTGCACTTTACAATTGAGGAAGAAAGTAAAATGACAATAAACAAATGATAAAACATGACAGAAATGATTAGAGTTAAAAGAACAAGTTAGGTGGTAGATGTTAACAAGATCGAACAGTGGAACATTGTGGAGAATGTCACAGACATTTACTTTTTATTGCACTAATAACTAGTGATGAGCGGCTGAATACGATATTAGGCCGAGCATGGCGGCGCTCGGGACCAAGCGGTGTTCGGCCGAACACCGTGTGTGCTCAAGCGCCATGCTCGAGTCCCCTCCCCGCACGTTTCTTGGCTGTTATGCAGCCAATCAGTGTGCGGGGAGGTACTGGCATTCACTGTAATGCCGTAGCCATGTTGGCTACTGGCATTACAGTGATTGGCTGGCCGGGAACGCATCATCGGGTGCTATATAGCACCTGGTGACATGTGACCTGGCTCAGTCCGAGTCAGGGAGAGCTGCTGCAAGGAGGGACAGATAGTGTAGGGATATAAATTGGCTAGGTAGGGCTATATTTTTTTTGTTAAAAAGACCCAAAATGCCCTTTTAAGGGCTATTATATCTGGCTGCAATATATTTTTTTTTGGGGGGGGTCAAAAATTGCACAAGGTTGCCTGACCTAAACACCACCTGCGCAGCGTTTGCTGTTCCCAAACCATTTCAGTGGTGTTTCCATCATTTTCTGACCTTTTCCTGTAAACCAGACACCCTCCCCTCTTCAGAGCAGGGGGTGCCTGGTTTAGTGCTCTGGTTCTCCCATTGACTTCCATTGTGCTCCGGTGCTCTGTAGAGCACTCGAGCATCACCTAGTGTTCTACCCGAGCACCCGAGAACTTTGGTGCTCGATCAACACTACTAATAACTTTTTTTTGTTATGATTGTGCAAATATGTATTTTTGGATAATTCATGATTTTTTCAGAATCATCTCACAGTCTATGAACAGAAATATGTTTCTAATTGTCAATATCATCATTCTTCTCTAACTCTTGGCTTCTAGGCCACTATGATGCAATTTGAAGCCCTTGCTCAGTACCAGATAGATGTACCAGCTTTCAAAGATTTGGACATGGATGTCACCCTCAAACTCCCTAGGATGCTCAAGCCTACATATTATCATCTCAGTTTGGAAAACGCCTTGGTGGCCCGATCAGAACAGGTAAGAACATGGGGATGTGATGGGCTCAGTAATAAAAGAATAGTCATTGGTGTTGAATGGAGATACAATTTCTTGGGATTGTCACAACTTAATCTATTTCTATTTTATTTGTAGACAAATGAACTTGGAGACTTTATAGTCACTGCTAAAGGGAAGGGTCAAGCCACTTTGACGGTAAGAGAAGAATAGACTTTGTCAGTGTTTGAAGGGATTGGCCTTTTTAGACAACCCCTATATGTAAGAAATATTATTACTGAAAATATTAATATTAAATAGGATAATAATAATATTGAGCAACAAAAAATATTCCTACGTAAGTTATAGGGGATGGTCCGCAAAGAAAGCACGCCAACAAAAGTATATGGAAGAAAATATATTATATGCAGAGTCAATTCTGCATCATTAATTTTGATAAGACACGAATAAACTAATTACCATAACATAGAAGAAAACCACTTTAAGCAATAAAACAGATATTTAACGGCAACCTTTCATTATCTTTATGCTGCCTGTACTAACGGCAGAATAAAGTACAGACAGGTGAGTTGATTTCTGTCATTTAAAAGTTAAAAGTAAGTGGTTGCCGAGAACCAACATCACTGCAGACTAGGCCTGGAAAAGAGTCATGGCCACCTGAGAAGAGTCCTGATTATTCATGAATTCCTGCTCTCCCCGCCCACCTGCTGATGACTGACAGTCTTCTACCTAGTTTTCTCCCTTTCTCCCTAGGAGAGAACTGCCAATCATCAGCAGATAGGCGGGGAGAGCTGGAGATTATGAATAACCAGGACTCTTCTTCTTCTTGACTCTTTCCAAGTCCTGTGCTACAATGATTATGATGCTGGTTCTCAGCAACCACTTAGTTTTAGCTCATGAGAGTGACACACTGCTGAAATCAGAATTTCTGTCACTATCTTATTCTGCCCTCAGTGAGGTCATCATAAAGTTGATGACAGGTTCCCTTTAACAAACCATAGCACAAGCCTATATATGTGGGACAGAAACACCATTAAATCATTAACCAAACACAACACTACTTCACAGATTCTTGGCCTAAAGAATCCTGGAAATAAATCACAAAAACAAAACCAGTGAAAAGACAATATTACACAACCTAATAAGAGCACATAATAACCATTGAGTAAAGCAGAATCATTCATGTAGCTGCCAGAATCAGGTTCTTTTTGGCAACACTGTTCACAGGCTACCTTCTTCCCTGGAAGACTCTCAGGACCTGTGCCAAATTATACCATTTTTTGGATCTTGAAACTCACTCTCCCTTCCCATCAGCAAATATTTCCTGCTTCAAATACTGGTTTTGATCTCTGTGTGTGTTCCCTCCCAATATGCACCTGGGGAATAAATGTGTCGCATTTTCCCACAACTTGCATGTCATGACAACTTCGTTCTCCCGTCATTTGCACATTGTGATGACATCACACAGACTGGAGACGTCCAGACCAGTTGTTATCCAATCTTGTATTTGTATTTGAATGGGAGAGTCCATCTGTCCTCAGGATGCCTTAGAAATATTAGTTGTTGTGAACACTTCTCTAGACATCCTGATTAGTAGGATATATATATATATATATATATATATATATATATATATATTTATAGAGAGAGAGAGACAATAGAGAGCTGCTGTGTTCAGTATTGGGGAAGAACATCCTGAGCCTTGAATCAGACTAATATGGTTTCCGGACTACCCCAGACTCTCTCTTGGCACTGTAGACACCTAGAATCCCAGATTGATATTTATAACAATAATGATGGGTATTGAAATTATTAGTATATTTTTACACTACTCGTGTACTATTCCAACTGTAATCTCATTTATCCACCAGGTAATGTCTATCTATTATGCTTTTGAGACAGAGAAAGAGAAAAAATGTAACAATTTCGATCTGTCGGTGACGATTCAGGAGGAACCTGACTGTAAGATTTCTGCATCTTCTAGTTATTTATTTTACTTTCCATTTATGACCTGTAAGGATAGAAAGAACATGACCAGTAGTAGGGCACATGCCTATACCCAATGTAAGGAACACGCACAAGACCACAGGGAGACTCTACAGATCAGTATTACCGACCAGTGACCACTATGTAGGCCTCTGAATCATTCTAGTCAGTAGAGTGAAACGTCTTGGAGGTGGCCACCCAAAATGGTGTTAAGTATGGTCTTATAGAGGGATGGTACTGCCAAATAAGATATCCAATATGCACAGTGCACCTTTCACAGTAAATCTGGTTTGGTTGAAGGAGTGATCTTCTTAAAGATATGGATTTTATCACTGGAGAAATTGACTGTAGTAGCAAAAATAAGAAAGCAAACAAACATTCAATTCACATTCTATAGGCTTGAGCTTAATATATGTTTTCAACATCTAGCCCTAAGTTCTGCATCACTGACATAGCAAACCCCAAATCTTTCATTTATATGACTTCTAGAGAGTAAAGATGAGTTGACGACCATAAGACTCTACTGTACCAATGAAATATGAGATGAGAGCTGGAATTTGGCACCGGAACTACACAGATCTGTCTATTCTGTTGAGGACAGGACTGGTTACAGTGGGGCTGCAGTACCTGACTGTAGATGAACAGTGTAGATGTAGATCATCACTTGTAAAAAGTTGCAAAACTCTTTTATGCTTGAGGTGTTTTATGGCCACTTTCTTAGCAACTAGTTATAGTTAGTTTGTGAAGGTTGACATTTTGGAAAACAACCCCATAGTTACAGTAATGTGATAAATCACCAAATTTTCGGGGACTAGCGTTGAGCTTCTGCTGTGTATATGAGGTGAAAAACTGTTTTTACACCCAAACTCAACCACAGTGCTGTGGTAATTGTGCTCTACGCAGAAGATATAATAAAAATACTTCTCTTGTCTATGGGGTGTGTCTAATATTTCAGCTCGGCCCTTTCACTTGACCCATAGACAAGATGGACCTGACAACTCCTTTAAATTAAATTATATGAAATTTATTGTATCCTTGCAATTTCCCACACAGTTAAGAGACCTGCTGAAGCCCATTCTACTGTTTCAGTTACTATTTGTACCAGGTAAGTTCTATGATTTGCTAATATTGTGAATGTGAATATAAATATAATGTTTACCCCATATGGTGTATAGAGATAGGAGACAAAAAGTCTGACTTCTTCTTTCCACCCGTCTTCCTCCACAATCATCGAGGTTCCATCTTTTGGGCTCTAGGAAGTATCTAACCCTTTTAGGTTGATGGTTATGGTGTCAGGACTTTTCTTCAAATTTCTTCACAATAGTTGGAACCAAACAATTCTAACCGTGGCCGATATCCTTTGTAGATGAAAACTTTCATGTTCTAAAATACTGTAGTGAATATAGATTGGGGCTACAACAAAGATGGAGTTCAAAACACACACTTGTAGTCAGCTCACCTGGCTTCCGAATTGTAGTCTTCTGGGTGCATGGACAATAAATGGAAAACTTCAAACATGAAGAAAGGAATATCGAGCAGACCTATGAGCTGTATAAAATCTTCTATACTTTACTTCAAAACATCAACATGGCTAGATCTTCACTGTCTGTCTTACGCATTTCAATCATAAGAACATAGCGTATGTTACACTGTTAAACGCCATCTTTAAATAATGTTCAGTTTTAACTAACGTTTGGTAACCACAGGTGCAGGCACTCACCTAACAGTGAGCGGAGCATGCTGGGAGTCTGAAACTGAACATTGTTTTGTTGGGATTGACTGGTTTACTCTGCATTCAGGGCTCTTATCTATTTGCCAGAGGAAAGTGTGTCTCAGTCTTGAGAGCTTGGTATCTATATGCGTAACATGGGCAGTCCATTGATTTTGATGAGACCTTTGTAATGCTTCATTTCATCTATGGTTGGGAAATACTTCTAATAAAAAGGGATTTCCAAAGAAATATTATTTCAGTGTTTATTTTGCTATGCTACAAGAAGAGTGATCTTCTTTGGAGAAAATCTATGCATTATGGAAAATATCTTTAAAGGGAACCTGTCATCAACTTTATGGTGACCTCACTGAGGGCAGCATAACTTAGTGACAGAAATGCTGATTTCAGCGGTGTATCACTCATGAGCTAAAAGTTAGTGGTTGCCGAGAGCCAGCATTATAATCATTGCAGCCCAGGCCTTGAAAAGAGTCAAATCTACCTGAGAAGAGTCATGGTTATTAATAATCCTCTGCACTCTCACGCATCTGCTGATGGTTGGCAGTTCTCTCCTAGAGGAAAAGGGAGAAAACTAGGGAGAATGCTGTCAGTCATCAGCAGGTGGGCAGGAAGGACAGGAATTCATGAATAATCATGACAGAGCACTGAAATCAACTCACCTGTCTCTACTTTATTCTGCAGTTAGTAAGGACAGCATAAAGTTGATGATGGGTTCCCTTTAAGTATATTTTCACCTAGAGGCAGGAATTTCTGGGATTCATGTCCCCACCTATCACTCGATTGAACGTGATGGATTTGTGTCTTTTTTGAATCGTATTAACTATGTAACTATGTAAGAAATATCAAAATTTGCTTGTTGGATTGGACTTACATAGATAAAGAGGGTGCAGTTCTCATATCAACAGACTACATTTGGAATCTGTTTATTTTTTTGCAGATTCCTTAAGAACCACGATGCCACCATGTCCGTCATTGATATGTCTATGATGACTGGGTTTAAACCAGATATAAATGACCTTAATAAGGTGAGTTCAAAACAGGTTTGAGTCAAAATTCAAATTTAATAACATTTAAAAAATGAGTAGATGAATTGATGAAGGGACCAAAGGTCTCCAATTATAAAGAGTATGTGATCGAGAAGCTTCAAGGAGATTGCCATAAAAAGATTTTTTCCCTTAGTCTAGTTTCACACAAGTGTTTACACATCTGGCAGGCTGTACCGGTCCGGCCTTGGATACACTCAGTTGTAAAGGAGTCTGCACAGCAGAAAAGGCCCCTGGAATCAGCCCAGTTGGCCATTAAGACAACATCTTGTAGATAATCATCTAGCCCTAAATCAAAGAAGTGTATGTGGTAGAGAGATACTCTTTAAGGATTGCGCTCTAAGATGACTATAAAAGTGTATTTGCCATTTTTACATTATTTTGTCACAAAACTTGACATGAATATAAGCACATAGCGGACAACAATTTTGGAGAAAAAACCCTCCAAGTGCACCCACAGTGTATAAGAAACAGCCATCATAAGCCACTTATACTAAAGTGTCCTGGCCACCCTACAAGGCTTGGCTTTATTTTTCAAAACATACATATAAAACTCAAATAAGTATGAGATAAATTATACTTTCATACAATGCCCACACAATACTGACCCCCAGTGCAAAATAACACTACCATACAATGCATACTAATGCTTCTGTATTGCATCCAAATAATGCTGCTATAAAGTGTCTACTGTATATAATATTTATTATACTCACTTTTCTATAGTGCTGACATATTCTACAGCGCTTTACAGACATTATCACTCACTGTCCCCAATGCAGCTTACAATCTATTACCTACCAGTATGTCTTTGGAAATCATCAAACCGGAGAACCCAAATGTTGTCCTTGATCAGATTTGATCCTAGACACCAGTGCTAACTACTGCGCTACCCACAGCACTGCCATTCAGTGCAAAATAATACTGCCATATAATGCATAAAACAGTACAATATATGTCCCCGCATACAACACCTAAAAAGTGCAAGGTATACTTCCTTCAGGGCAGCAGAGGTTTACATGTTCCAGTCTTTGGTGGCTCCTGGTTGTCCTTGGTAGACCATTCAATCTAGGTGGACTACTCTAATTGCCTACTGTCCATATCCCATATTTACCATCAACACAAATCTACTGTATGTACAGTACCCACTACTGTACATACAGTAGATTTGTGTTGATGGTTCACCACCAATCACAACATTCACCACCAATGCTTTGCTAAGACTTAAGATGAAATGATTATCTTGGCACAAGATGTTATTGGAGATCAGATCTACCACAACAGTAAACTTAATAATAGTAGAGGAGTTGGAAGGGACCACACAATCTTAGGTATATAATAAATACAGCAGCGGGCTCAGGACACAGCCTTGTACGGTGCCATCATTCAAGGTGAAACATGTCTGCTCACCCGTACTATTTGTGATCTGTCTGACAAGACGTTATGATGGAGTTACACCTGCTGAGGATTCCCACCCAACAACTGGCTGCCCGGTCAGTGGGGTGAAGTGCTGCATTTTCATGTAACAATCAGATCCACAGTATGGGAACGAACACTTTACTCGTTTATTGGGTGGTCGGATTTACACGGGCGGATTGTTGGGAACAAGGATTCGCAGAAATTGTCATCCCAGATAATCTGCTTGACTATTGGCACATGTAAATCCACCATTAGTGATCCACTGACAGTCGTTTTTTGACCTGGATTCTCTAACTTAGTAGTCAGTGTAGAGGGGTTTATAGTACTGAGAGCTATAGTCCACAGACAGAATTCTAACATAGTTTTTTAGTGTGTAAAAGATGAGACAGGACTGTGTGTAATATGTGGGTGACTAGTACTGTAGCATCGTCTATAGGGTGGTTAGTCTGGTAAACAAATTGTAGTGGATCCAGGTCCACAGGAAGTGAAGAGATAATAAGGTCTCAGACCAGCCTTTCACAGCAGTTCATCACAAATTAGGTCAATGCTACAGGGCGATAATCATTAAAACAGGTTGGTTGTTATTTGTTTGGGACAGGGACAATAACGGGCATTTGAAGCATGCTGGTATAACAGACAATTACAGAGATCGGTTGAAGATGACAGGGACTAAGTCATTAGCACAAGATCTAAGGATCTGACCAGAAATTGCATCTGGACCTGCCTCCTTTCTTGTATTCACTCTCTTAAAGGCCCTGCTTACCTCATGCTCAGTGGCGATAAGGGTGGGAACACTCAATGATCTGACCGTCTCCACATCCATACCGGCTCTAGCTCCAACAGCATCAGTGTAGGCTGCAGCATGAAAATGAGCTTAGAAAAATAATTCAACTCGTCTGCCAGAGATACATCTTCCATAATGAAGTTTTACCTCCTTGACTGCTCTCCGGACACCATATGACTTGACCACTTGTTTGATGGTTGACCAGTTTAGCAATGTACTATGACTTAGACGCTAATGCAGCCGATCAGCTTAAATCTTTTTCACTTGGAGCCCATTTCTTGATTTAAAGGTCAAATATGTTTAAGCATTTATATGTCTGTTATCTTATTGGATATTTTATGTGATGTTTCCAAGATTTTTAAAAAGTGAACGCTTCCTTTATTCACAGCTTAAAAGTGGAGCAGACAGATACATCTCCAAGTTTGAGATCAACAAAGGCGCATTTGATAAAGGCACATTGATTCTCTATATTGACCGGGTAAGAAGTCACTTGCTTTTGCATGGACAGTCCAGGCCTGCCAGAGTGGGAACTCCTCTTAGCTCATAGAGGGGATCCTTGGAGGTGAACTTACATATATGAATTCCAAATGTCTCTAAATGACATACAGACATGAGTTGTCTTTATGAATCAGCCACAAGCTGAGAGCGGTTGTTGATTTTTTTTTAATACTAAATATAGTGATCCTTTATTTCTCACCAAACCTTTGTACAATTATTTTTTTTAAGAGTTCCTTGATTATGCTATGTTCAAAGAGTGTTTTATCACTTGGAAATCAGATGGAGTCTGGTTGAGAGAATCCAGAAAATAGTATTTCTCGTAATGTGGCATAGAGGTCTAAATTATCTCTCCAGAGAGGTCAGTAGACCCCTCAACATAGGTATAGATCTAGGAAGTAGGAGCCACATCCACCAGATATTTAAAATCCTTTGGATATGTCCCCAAGCTGGGAATACCCATTAGTATGTTTTGGGGGGGTCACCACTTTGTATCCTATCCATAATAAGCTGTAGATATAGTATTAGACGTCCAGTGATCCCTTAAGATACAATGGCCTCAGGATACAATCTTTTCATACAACATACAATGGTCTTTTCTAACCCATCATAAGTTGAAACCAGACTCAACATACAATGTCTCAGACTCAGCTCGAATCCATCAAGGCCACTTCTCTGGTAAATATCTGTATTAGTCGCTAGTTATCAGCTATTCCTGACTGTTATATGTAAGGACTTTTCTTATCTGTCTTAGTTATCTGCTTATTTTTCTTAAATCTTCATTTTCTCTTATCTTGGATGACATTTTGGGGCTTTGGAACCGATTACTCAACTTACAATGGTTTCAACATACAATGGTCGTCCTGGAACCAATTAATATTGTAACTTGAGGGACCACTGTATTGCCTTTTATCTGTTGTGAAAGAAGGAACAGTATTGATGCACGTAACGGTTTTCTTCTGATACTCGTCATATTTGCCGGGTTTGCGGACAGATATCTGACGGTCGCCATTATAGTAAATGGTGACATTTCAGCTTCTGGCAATGCTGGAATGCAGAAAGATCCAGCAGGATCCCTAGTGCTAGAGTCAAACTAGCCTTAGATAGTATTCATCACCCAAGATGTTATTTTGGAGTTTTGTTTTATTCATCGTAGATTTCCCATAAGGAAGACGAATGTCTGAAACTGAATCTTCATCAGTACTTTGAAGTAGGACTTATTCAACCTGGGCAGGTCACAGTGTACGACTATTACTCTCCAGGTAAGATCTTCATTACAATAACTCTTTTAACTACAAAAGAAAAATGGAAATTTGTTTATATTTTTATTACATGTTTGTTTCTTATGGAGTTGTAAAGATTTCTCCTTTCTTATGTTTTCTTATGACTTTGTGTTGTGAGTAATGTGGTGGTCATTTTGTGCCACTCTTTTTGGGATATGACTGCTGAAGTGACATGCCATGCCTACACATGCCATCACTGAGGCCATTGATTGGCTGTGGTGACTTGCATGTACATGGCTTGTCATGCTTCCGATTCATGTGGGTGTAGAACCAGAGGAAATGGAAGATCAATGCTAGACCTGGTGAACTGTTGAAGGTTGTTTTTTTTCTATATGTGCATCAAATCCTGTTCACTATCTCTGAGAACCCTTCAAACTCAAGTCACCAAAGATTACAATGAAAATGTTAGTAAATGTACCCACATTTGTCCTAACGCCCTGCATATAATGGCAGTCTTACAAGTAGAATAGCAATAGACTCCGATGTATTTTATTTACGCAATAGCGGCAATGGTAATACAGAGTAACGTTTCGGCCATATTGGCCTTCTTCAGACTCTGTTGCCGTATGTAATATGTGGATCAGGAGTGGAGCGCAGTGGTAGTCACGCAGCACTTGCTGCTGTAGCGGAGATGCGCTTCGGAGTCTATTGCTATTTTATCTTACGGGGTGGGAACCCTACTCCGATTCTTCCTAGAGTGCAACAAGATAGTCTTATCAATTCGAGTCTTACAAGTAGGTCATACGAGTTTAAAATCAAAGATGGTTCCAGGTTTACTCTAGTACTGGCAGAAGTATTTCTGACAAGCAATTGGACATCACAAATCTTTGTTAGAACTTATGGTATTTGTATAGTGCCACATTAAATATGTATCTGGTATCAACCTTCCTGGACCAGAGGTGATCATCTGAATAGTGAGCTGGGTATGGTATAAAAAATCCATTAACATTGTCCTATTTTTTTCCATAAGTTCTTACAAACACTAATCAACCCCAAACAATCGACTCTATGAGACATGTTCTTAATTCAATCTTTTTTTACTATTTTATGTGATTTTTTTCTAATGAACAGAAAACCGATGCACTAAACCCTACCATGTGAATGAAGGCAGCAAGCTTCTGGGCAAGATCTGTAAGGGAGACATGTGTCGCTGTGCACAAGGTAAGGGGTCACAATAATAATTTGGTATCCTCTCATCTGGGTCTTTGTGTTGAGACTCATTGGTTAACCCTTTATACCCCGGAGTTTTTTGCATTTTCATTTTGTGCTCCCTTCCTTCCCAGAGCCATAACTTTTTTATTTTTCTGTTCACATACTGCAGCCATGTTTTTTGTGGGACAAGTTGTACTTTGCCACCATTTAGTATTGCATATGATGAAGTGGAAAGTGGGAAAATTCCAAATGGGGTAAAATTGAAAAAAAAAAAAACTTCCTCCACAGTTTTACATTTATTTTTTTAATGACATTCGACGGGCGATAATACTGACCAGTTACTTTCATTCTACAGGTCAGCACGAATCCGGCAATACCATATATACATATATATATATATATATATACATAACAGTACACGGGTTTTTTCGTTATAATACAGTAAGAAAGAACATAGGAGGTTACATATAAATGTCAATGAGGCATATTAGGCAAATGGGATTAGACTCAATAAGCAGCTCCTTAGTCTAAGTAAGAACAGCAACAGTGTAGACATAAAACAAGACATAGACAAACATAGGAAGGAGGGAGCAGGGATGGAAAGGGGAGGTAGGGAATGTATAACCTTATTTCAAGAAAAAAGGGAAAAGGCTAGGAATAGGAGGAATACGTTTCTCAGGGGAGCCAAATCACATTGAATTGATCTACTGTGTTATTGAGTGAAGCTGTGAGGTAGTCAACGGATCTGATGTTGCATATTTTAGCGAGAAACATGGCTTTGGATGGAGGGTTTGCTTGCTTCCATAATTTAGCATTCAAGGACTTAGCTGCCATACACAAAAGCAGGAACAACCTGGAGGAGTGTTTACTCAATTTCAGAGGGGGGTAAGTTGAGTAAGTAGGTCTTAGGCTCGAGTACAACTGGTATCGAGAGGAGGGATTGGACAATGTCCCTAACCTCCTCCCAAAATGGAACAACCAGCGGACATGTCCAAAAGATGTGGTATAGAATACCCACTTCCTTCAAACATCGCCACCAAGTTGAGGGGATGGCAGGGTTCAATGAATGTAGAAGGGCTGGAGTATGATACCAATGCATGAGCAGCTTATACTGAGTTTCTTTATAGGTAGTACAAATGGAGGATTTAGCGCTTCTGTTCCATATAATCTGCCATGCAGAGTGAAATATGGGAGAGCCAATATCAGCTGCCCATTTGTCCATATATTTGTGATGAGGGGTAATGCCCTCTTTTGGGGTCGATAGAAGGTGATAAATCGTGGAAATTAATCCTCTCGTGTTAGTGCCACATTGGCAGATGCGTTCAAACGAGTGGGGGCTGAGACTTGAAGTGAGCCGAAGGTAGTGCTTACGTAATGACGGATCTGCAAGTAGTGGAAGAGTTCTGTCTGCGGTAGATTGGCATGATCCTGCAATTGATGAAAAGATTTAAATGTCAAGTTAGAAACGTCAACAACATCTGCCAAGTGGAAAAGACCCAACGACAACCAGACACGAACCATGGGGGCTGTTAGGCTACTGGGTATAGCAGGGTTATATAGGAAGAAAATCATCGAGGAATGTTGGGAAGCGAGGGCGAAATGTTTGTGGCATGTATCCCATATGTGTTTAGTAAAGTCCATTGGTCCTAGTAGTGGGGAGCGAGAGGGAGTTGGGGTCTTTTGCCACAGCAGGGTATTTGGAAGCACTGGGTCAAGCCATAGTTTTTCGATTTCCACCCATTTGGTGTACGCCAACTGTGAGGCCCAAAAGGATATCGCTCTTAAATGTGTGGCATAATAATAGTGTACTACATTGGGAACCGAAAGACCACCATCATCCGTAGCAGAAAACATGACTGTACGGGGTATACAATGTCTTTTGTCTTGCCATATAAAATAAAAAATAGCCTGCTGTAGCAATTTGAGCTCCGATATGGGGATGCGGACCGGGAGTGTCTCCAAGTAATACAATAGTTTTGGAAGAAATGACATTTTGACTGCCGCTATCCTTCCCAGAAGAGACAGGAACTTAGGTCTCCATTTGTGAAGTAGAGATTTGAGCTCTCGAAAGAGGGAGGGGAAATTTTTCGAGTATAAGGAGGAATAGTTGGGAGTAATAAAAACTCCCAAATATTTTAGGGCATCCTCAGTCCATCGATATGAGTAGTTGTCTTTTAGTCTTTGAAGATCAACAGCAGGTATGAGAACAGGCAACGCTTCGGTTTTAGAGGTATTGATTTTGTATCCTGAGAGGGTCCCATAATGCGTAAGAGCTGTGTGTAGATTGGGCAGAGTAATATGGGGGTTAGTTAGCGTAAGAAGGACATCGTCAGCATATAGAGATATTTTAAACTCCCTGTCTCGTACTTTAAGGCCTTTGATGTCCGGGTGGAGTCTAATGTGAGCCGCAAGAGGCTCTATACATAAAGCAAAAATCAGTGGCGAGAGCGGACAACCCTGATGCATGCCGTTGGAGATGCTAAATGATGAGGACGAGGCTAAGGGGAGTTTAACAAGAGCGGAAAGAGCCAAGTATAGACTGTGGATAGCTTGGAAATATGGCCCTGAAATACCGAATACCCGAAGGGTCTCAAAAAGGAACGACCAATCAATGTGGTCAAAGGCTTTCTCTGCATCCAGGCTTAGTATAACAGCCGAGGTGGAAGTGCAATTAGCCAGGTCAATGAGGTTAAGGACCCTACAGGTGTTGTCTCCCCCTTGACTGTGTGGAATGAAGCCCACTTAATCCTTATGAATTAAAGTGGGAAGCCACACATTCAAGCGAGCAGCCAGAATACGAGTGAAAATTTTTAAGTCTGCATTTAGTAGGGATATTGGCTATAACTAGAGCATACTTGGGGGTCCTTTCCTGGATTAGGGATTACTATGATATGGAGGTCAACATTGTGGAAGGAATTGGGAATCCCTGGAGAAATGAGTTATAGAGGGATAGAAGATGGGGGGAGAGTTCCGCACTAAAAGTCTTGTAGTATAAATCTGTAAATCCATCTGGGCCAGGGGATTTGCCCATGGGGAGGGTTTTAATTACCTCAGTGAGTTCTTCCATTGAGATGGGTGCGTTTAGCATAGTTACTGCTTCAGCTGGCAGTTTGGGTAACTGACACGCTGTTAGATATTCTCGCACTCGGGATAGTGCCTGAGGAGAGTTGTTGGGATGTTTCAAATTATATAGTTGGGAGTAGTATTCTCTAAAGCAGCGTGCTATAGCGTCTGGGTGGTATTGAGGGGAGCCAGTCGTGTCCTTCACCCCCTGAGGTTTACACTCGGCAGCGGTGTCTCTAAGCTGTCTAGCTAGGATAGTGTGGGCTTTATTACCCCATTCATAAAATCGTTGTCTAGAATATAACAACATGCGTTCTACATTTTGTAGTGCCATATGTTTCAGCTTGGCTCGAGCAGCTACCAAGTCCCTAAGGAGGGGAAGACTGGGCTGGACCTGTAGTCAAGACTGTAATGATTCAATTTGGGCCGTGAGTTCTCGCAATCAGGACTGTCTTTCTCTTTTAATGCAATACACTGTCCCCTCAAAACGGCCTTGTGGGCTTCCAACAGCATGGCTAAGGAAGAGACTGAGTTAGCGTTTTCAGTGAAATATGTCTGAATATATTGCCTTATGTCCATGCTTGTGGGGAGTGATTTTAATAGAGAATCGTTGAGGCGCCAATGACAAGTACATGATGGCTTAGGTTGGGAGGTGAGGGTGAGCATAACGGGGGCGTGATCTGACCAGGAGATAGGTCCTATGGTAACCCGTAGCAGTTTCAGGGTGAGGGCATTACCAGAGAAGTAGTCTAATCTGGTATGTAGTTTGTGGGGAGGGGAGTAGAAGGTGAACATTCGGCTTGTGGGGTTATCCACCCGCAAAAGATAATAAAGGGCTGAATTGCGAATTGCACAACGGAATTCCCTAGCCTGGCGTGCCTGTGATAAAGGGGGGGGGCGTGGTTGGGTAAAGTGATAGTCTGTCTGCAGATTCGGAGAATACCATATTAAAATCTCCCCCAATAATCCATGCCGCAGGAGGCAGTTTATGGAGCTTGTTAAAAACTTTACGTACAAATGAAAGCTGGGAGGTATTGGGAGCATAGATGTTGCAAAGTATTAAGGGGCGATTTTGGAAAGAGCCTTCCAGTATAATATATCAGCCAGCTGGGTAAATATGAGAGGCAGAAATTGAAATGGGACATGTTGCTGAGAGCAAGATAGCTACTCCTGCCTTTCGACAGCTAGGATTGGCCACGTAAGCATGGGGATAGTGATGCTTAGCAAAATTAAAATTTCCCGTCTGGTCGAAGTGGGTGTCCTGTAGGAACGCAACATCTGCGTGCATATTGCAACATTCCCTGAGGGCTAGTTATTATCTTAGCCATGGAGGGAAGTGGTGGGAGTGTGTAGCTATGTGGTCGAAGATCAGCTCACCGTCAGATGTATCGGTGCTGGATGATTGGTCGAAGTCGACGTCCACTGATCGGGTGCAGTCCAGGGTGTTCCTGCTTGGTGGGCCAAGAACAAGCTAAAGTTAAGGAGGGAAGCAAAAAGAGTCTGGAGGTGGGGTGGAAGGAGACAAAAGAGGAAGAATGGGGGAGACACAGACACTACAATACACTACAACCAATTATATTATGAAATCTGAAATAGGTAGGAAAAACAGACCTGTAAGAAAAAGAAAGAACGAAAATGATAAGATAAAAAGAAAAGAAAAAAGGTCTGTGTTGGGACCGACTCTGCTAATCACTTGTTAGCAGGGTGGACTTGCGGAGCCCTTGGGAAGAGAAAAAAAGGGTCCGAGGCAGTCATGTTCCAGTAGGGGTAAGGTGAATCCTAGTAAGAACCAATAGGTTAAGAACGTATTACAAAAACTACAGTAGTTTGGCGAGCTGTGGATGTGCCAAGGTATGCATCATTTAACATCATTATAACTATAATAACTATAGGCCCCGAGAGGGCAATTAAACTTCAAGTCCCCAGGAAGGCACAAAAAGAAAAAAGGCACAGGGTTAACTTCGCTGGAGTTCAATGGTGAGAAGATGGATTTCCGGCTAGGGCTTTGGAGTGTTGCGCAGGAGAGGTTGGTCCAGCAGGGACGTCAGGGTGCGTCTTGGGTGACGGCAGGCGTCGACGCTTTGGGTTCCCTGGGGTTTGCCAGATCAGTGAAGGAGGTACTGAAATTGCAGAGATTTCCCAATCTGATAAGTCGGGAACAGACAAATCCAGAGTGACGCAGAAGAAGTCGAGGTCTGCGTAAGAGCGGAGGTATATGGGGCGTCCATTCTTCTGGGCGATCAGTGCAAATGGGAATCCCCATCTGTATGGAATTCAATTAGCTTTGAGAGTGTCCAGTAGAGGGCATAGATGTCTACGTTTCTGTAGTGTGATCCAAGACAAGTCCTGGTATAGTTGTACCCGGGCCCCACGGAAATCAATGGAGTGTATTTCACGTACTTTCATCATGATGGCCTCTTTTCTAATAAAATCTTGGACACAGCAAATAATGTCTCTAGGTTGAGGAGACAAGCCTTTGAGTCGTAGGGCTCTGTGGACCCTGTCGAGCCTAGTAGTAAAGGATTGGGGGTCTACCATTATTTGGTTAAAGAGGGCGTCCAGAATTTCTTGCAGGTTTTCTTTACTTTGAGATTCTGGGAGGCCATGGATTCTAACATTATTTCTCCTCCCACGGTTATCCAGGTCTTCTAGGTGTCTTTGTATTTCCCTGAATTCTGTGACCTGGGGGGAAACTGAGGCATGGAGCTGAGAGACACAAGCCCATGTGAGAGTGTGGTCTTTTTCTAGTGTTTCTACCTAGTATGTTATAGAAAGTAAGTCGCGTCGTACAGCAGATATTTCAGAGCGACATGTGGCGGTAACCTCCGTGACCAGATTTTGGAAGTCCTCTTTAGTAGGGAGGCGAGAGAAGAGTGAAGCCCAATCTGAAGGTGAAGACGGTCTCATAGGGGAGCAAGATTCTGGGCTACGGTCTCGACCAGGGGAGCAGGGCGGCATAAAAGCCGCGTATCTTGCCATAGATGGGGTGGACCCTATGTCTTCATCAGGGTCCATTGTAAGAGGGATCACTTAGGAGATTAACTTCTGAGAGGAGGGTACTGGAGGTGCAGGGGTGATATGGGGAGACATTGGGAGGGAGGATGGCTGAAGGAGTTTGAGGTGATGTCCTTCCTCACTGACCTGCATGGAGGGTCCTCCCTCCTGTGGATCCTTGGAGTGGTCAGACGCCATGTTTGCAGCATGTGGGGTCTGGCACTGTCGGTTGGGCAGCTCTTGCATAGGGATAAAGTGGCAGGCTCATGGTCCTGCTGTCTGCCTAGGACAGGACTACTTTGCAGCTGCAGGGGGACCAGAGTTGTTGGTGGTGCACTCCTGCACTGTGGAAGCGCGGTCTCCGCTATCAGAGCAGGTGGGGAAGATGGCGGCGACGGGGAGACAGAGCTATGTATTCCTTAATGAAGCCGCGCTGGTGAGAGTCGGCAGGGTGTGGGGTGCCCTGTGTAGGCTTTTTAAGCATCTTTTTCCCCATGTTGGCAATACCTCCGGCAATACCTTATATGTATAGTTTTTCTTGCATTTCGATGGTGATAAAATAATAAGTCAGTTTTATTTTTTCGTCGCCATATTTTGACCCCTATAACTTTTTGGTATTTATGTGTATGGAGCTGTATGGGAGCTCATTTTTTGCGGGGTGATCTAAACTTTTCATTCTGGGGTGTGTATGACTTTTTCATAATTTTTTATTTAATTTCTTTTGTCGCAAATGAAGCAACCAAAAACAGCAAATCGGCCATTTTGACGTTTTTTTCCGTTCCGCTGTTTGCCGTATGGGGAAGATATTTTTAGATTTTTATACTATAGCAATACTTTTTGCACATAGCAATACTCATCATGTGTATTTTTGCAGTTCTTTTATTTTTATTTTGAGGAAAGGAATTTGAAGTTTTGTTTTTTGTTTTAATTTTTAAAACTTTTTTTTTTAAACACTCTGTTATACTTCTCATAGGGAACTATAACAACCAATCATTAGATTGCTATTATCAGTCTATGAGAAAATTGGTACAGGCAAGGGCTCCACAGCAAATACTGAGCAGCAGCCTCCTGTCATTCACAAAGACAGGGGCTGCTGCACACACACTCAGCCTCCTCCGATCGCCACACGGGGGAGCTGGTGCCACACTGGAAGCGCACACTTCCGATGTTTCGCGCGGCCGAAAAAGTCAGCGGCCGGCATTACGGCCAGTTGTGGACATTAGCTACGGGTGTCTGCTATAAGAAACAGCAGGCACCCCGTGGCTATGGCACCTGTTCCGCTCATGAGCGGGCGCCATCTTTAAAGACCTGGCCAGCGCAGTGCTAGTAAGGTGCTGGTCGGGAAGGAGTTAATACAGTCTATGCATCCAAAGTGCTTGCTTATTAATTTTTTGTATGAGGAATTTGATTTAGAATTTGAAATTTGTTTTTCATTTATTTTTCAGAGAATTGCTTTTTGCAGCAGCGGCTAGATAACGTGAAGGCTATTGATCGATTAAATAATGCTTGTGACCCTGATGTGGATTATGGTGAGATCATTACAATGTGATTTTTCTATACTTACCGGAACAGCCTGTCAGACCGGCTGACATAGTTGTGAAGCAAGCCTTACATATTTATAGTCAGACTTTCTTGTACACTTATGAATGTATTTTTTAAGGATTTTTCATATATATTTTCTTAAAATGTGTAAAAATATATCTTTTTTTTACTCGGACTATGATCTGTGATAAGGCACTTTTATGATGCAATACAGTGTAGTGTAATGAAAACCTTGTCTTGTCTGATTCTGCAGTCATATTCCTTTCCATCTAAAGGCTTAAATGGGTTTTCTGGGACTCACTTATTGATGACCTATCCTCAGGTACCGCAGCTAAGCTTCCATTCACTTTATTAGGACCCAACTGTGTTGGACCCTCACCAATTTCATATTGGTGACTTATCCTATGGAAAGGTCATCAACATGCTGGTCCCAGAACTTAAAGGGGTTGTCCCACAATAAATATTCTACAGTTTTAAAACCACCCCTGGATCTAAATACTTATGTAATACTCGGTCGTTAAAAATTTTGCATAGCCACTGAGTTATTCAATAAAGTGTGTCCGTATAGTGTCGCCTTTTGTTTATTTGACCTACTCACTGAGAAGGTCGCACATGCTCAGTTTTATCTTTCAACTGCCTCCTGAGCTGTGATAGACAGAGCTGAGACACGCCTCCTGAGCTGTAATAGGGAGAGCTGAGACACACCTCCTGAGCTGTGATAGGGAGAGCTGAGACACGCCTCCTGAGCTGTGATAGGGAAAGCTGAGACACGCCTCCTGAGCTGTGATAGGAAGAGCTGAGACACGCTCCCTGAGCTGCAGCAGAAAAGACACTCCCCTTGAGCTGTCAGTGTGATATAAATCTAGCAGAGCAATGAATGGGGAGATCTCTGGATCCATGTGAGGTACAGGGCTGGTTCTAGATTTGTTAGAAAGACATTATCATGTACTTAATGATGTCTGATTTTCATTTTTCACATTAGTCATAGGATAACCCCTTTAATATGACTACATTATCTAAGTAAACATGGGGCATGTTGTTTTTAACCATAGAGACAAATAGGTCTGCATAGGAGCTGTATGCAAAAATGATAAAAGAATACGAATTAATACAAAGGTATTAGATTTGAGAAAATGAACTTATTGGTTGCAAAGGTCAACCTAGCCATAAATCAGGCCTCTTGTGGATAAAATCTATCCTGTGAGGTTCATGAAATCTTAGGATTTAATTAAATGTATTTCTTTTCCAGTCTTTAAGGCAACACTGACGGCCATTGAGAGGAATGATAACTATGACACCTATGTCATGACAATTACCAAAGTCCTTAAAGAAGGTAAGTTACATATTGTCAGAAACCAGGGTTGCGCACACTCTTTAGGTGTATTTGGGGGGAGATGTTATCACCTTCTTGTAGGACAGTTTTTAATAAATTGTTATTTCCTTT
This sequence comes from Rhinella marina, assembly GCA_900303285.1. Classification (NCBI taxonomy): domain Eukaryota; kingdom Metazoa; phylum Chordata; class Amphibia; order Anura; family Bufonidae; genus Rhinella; species Rhinella marina. The sequence goes on along the minus strand of ONZH01004460.1, from coordinate 16,492 downwards.
GATATTCCCTTTTTTCCCGCTGATTATTCACTCAACTCCAATTGTGAGTGTGCGCACCCTGGTTTCTGACATTGGTTGATCACTTTTTCTGGATATTGGTGGTCCAGCGGGCGCAGCACCTCCAGTTTGTCATATCTCCTTTTGTGAGCCTCTTCTTGTTATATAGTATATAAGTTACATATTGTGTATTTCATTCATGCATTGCTATATGTGAGTTCCCAGACCATGGCATATGATCTCATTGGTGGAGGCCTACAATTTGTTTCCCCTTCCTCCTCCTACAGGGCTATAAAAATATAGGTGTGAGAAAATGGGTGAGCCTTACTGTATTCTGTTTGATTTTGGGGAAGGACTCCTCAAAGTGCATTCTCTATCATCAGAAAAAAAATGAGATTTTTGTGAGAATCAGAACTTGTTGAAAAATTTTAGCCAAATTTATACATTTTTAACACAAGCTGAAACTGACTGCATTTTTGTCAACTATATTAATATTATACTTCTGTGCCGTCTATTTGAGACCAGTTGCTTACTGTATAAATATAAGCATTAATAAACTTTTAGATGCTACTATAATCCAGTTTTTTATTTCCAGGTACGGATGCGATTGTTGTTAATGGGAAGCGCAATTTTATCAGCCATTCCAAATGTAACAAAGCATTAAACTTGAAGAAAGGCCAAGACTATGTGATCTGGGGAGTGAGCAAAGATCTGTGGAATACTGATGATGGGTAAGTGATAGAGATGAAACAACATCTTGGAATTCTCTTCATATGTGATTTGGTAAATTTTTCAGAAAGTTCGGTTCAGACCACAAATGAATTGTCACAAATTAAAGTTGCTCCATTTGCCCGAAAAATTAGTATATAACACCCTCTAGTCTCCTAGGACTCAGATTGTTATGAAAAGGAGTAAGGGGTCATTTACTAACCAGAAATATGCCTGTATTCTTTGCACCACAATCTAAAAAAGTGTGTGTGGGGAGAGGTTGGCCAGGTAGGTCCGTCTCATTTACAATTTTCTACTGGTTTAGGTGTAGAAAATGGTCTAAATGCAAGACAGCTAAGAAGATGAGGCGCCTCTACATAATTACAGCAGATCCACTTCCAGCTATAGTGGATATTAAAACCGCTGTCTAAAACGCCGATCTTAATAAATGACCCCCGTAATGTCTTTTGTTCATCTTTTAGGAAAGTTTGCTTTTTCTCTCTTCCTTTTAAGCTCTTGAACGCAATGACAGCAATAGCAAATAATGTGAAAGTGACATATATAAGTATGGGTAAAGGGATGGTTGATGGTTGGGGTCATTTATTATTCTGAAATACACCTAAATTAGTTGTATTTCATGTGTTTAAAAAGACACTGCACCTTCACATCTGTTACTTTTTTATATTAGAAATGGTGTTATGGGGAAAAAACAAGTGAGGACCAAGCATTCAAAAATTATACCTCAAAGGGGGCAGTTCCCTGCCCCTGTAAATACACACACAAGTCAATGTCATAAGAAACATGGCTTGTTCTGCACAAGCATCCAAAAATGATGCCTGAACAGGGACAGAATGCCTGCCCATATTTATACACACACAAGTGTTAATGGTCAGAAGAAGGAGTGGCTTGTTCTGAACAGGCCGGGAAAAATGTTCCCTTTTAATTGCAGCAGAAGTATAGTGTGGATGTGGAAAGGGTATGAAGCCACAATAGTAGTGGCAGCAGTACCAGTACAGTATGGAACTGACAACTGACAGCAGTAGGTCTGTGTGTTGCTCTTTAGGGGTAGTATTAGTAATAAGTGGTGGCTGTGTACTGGTAATGGCAGTGCCAGTATGGGATTAGCTGCAGAAAGCAGTGGCTATGGTGATGGCAGCAGCAGACATAAGGTACAGAACATGATGGTAGGCAGGCAGACAGTGGCATGATGGCAGAAGCAGCAGCCATATGGTACAAAATGTGATGGTAGATAGGCACACAGTGGCATGATGGGGCACCATTAGCAAGTGCAGATTTATTCATTGGCCTTAGCTGGAGGAGTGTGAAAATCCTCATTGATCCATGCCTCGTTCACTTTAATGAAAGATATTTTGTTCACTGGCAGTAACTGGTAATGTTTGCAATGACATGTTTTTGAATAATATCACTTGTTCATCAGTAAAATTTTTGCACTATGAAACATGGAGCGAAGCAATAATGTGTCCGCTAACACTGATATAGCAATCGTCGTTCAGAAAGAGCTGGAAAGGAGACTAGCTTGTGTGTGTCTTCCAGAGAAGCATAATGTGAAGATGCTAACACGGCAATAGATAAAAATATTACTATCAAAAAGCAATGATTAAATAGTTTGAGGCTAACACCAAAAACGGTTGATAAGGAACATTTTGATCACCATCAGGTCTCATGGTTTTCTTTTGGTCATTGCACTGGACCAGATAAGCATGTGCACAGTCGAATATAAGCATAAAAGACCCTAATACATCTATGTTCTGGACTTGTTCCACACTGATGATTTTGGTTCCTCTACAGATATTCCTACATGATAACCAAGAACACGTGGATTGAGTTATGGCCAAGTGACCAGGATTGTCAGAAAGCTGAGTTTGGAATACTCTGTGACGAATTCTTCTCTTTCGATGATGAGCTGGAGGTCAATGGATGTTACATTTAAATTATTTTGTCCTCCTTACCTCTCTTTACCATTTTCATATTCTGTTAGAACATTCCTGTTTTCATATTCTCGTTCTGTATGCTAAGAATAAATATATCAATAAATGTCTTTCTGCCAAATGGTTTCACATCACTTATGATGAACTATATCAAACAATGCGACTCCTAAAATTTGTTAAGGGAAGATCATTGGAGATCCTCTTATCTGATCACATATAACACATACAGATAATTGCTTTATAGTATAAAAGGATGGATTTAAAGAAAATTTAAAGGGGGTTTCTTCTGTACAAGACAGTTCTTCATCCACTATCAGTTAGCCAGTGTGGAGAGTGACTACAAAGACCACCTGTCTCTGGAGGACTCACATCCGTACATAACACAGACAAATGATTTTAATAACACACTTGGTGTAATGCTTCGTTTCGCCTCTGGTGGTGCTGCAGGGTATTAGAACACTTGTTGTCATTGGTTACATCTCTTCACTAGGAGTACCAGCAATACCGTAGGACATTCTACATGCTGAAAAATGTTAGATCGTAAGCAGTGGAGATGACCAGGGTGTGATGTGGCAATCTAAGTAAATGACGTGTTTATATAGATAGGAAGAATAAGCTTTTTCATGGTTTTTAGTCAACATATCCATGGAAAATAAAAATGATGTGATTTTGCAAACAGGCAATTACTATGGTATAATAATAGCACAGTGTCATGTTCTATGGCAGAATTTAATCCCTTATGGATCAAGAGACTTTCCATTGTATGTTTTTAACTCTCAGCCTTCCTGAAGATATCATTTTTTTATTTTTCCATTTATGTAGCCATGTAAGGGCTTATTCTATGCAGGACAATTTGCTCTGTCAAATGGTACCATTTAATATTGATACAGATATAGTGAGAAAAGGGGGAAAAAATCCAAACGGATGGAAATGGAAAAAGAACATACAGTAACTGTGCCATAGATTTATGGGTTTCCCTAGGCGGCAAACATAACCTTCATTTTCTGGCTCAGAATGATTACAGCAATTCCAGATTTTTAGAGCTTTTCGTGTCTTTCAATAATTAAAAAAATAAAATCTTAAATAAACAATTTTTTTTCTTTGCATGTTCATATTTTTTTTTTAGTTAAGTAACATAGCAACATAGTTTATAAGGCCGAAAAAAGACATCTGTCCATCCAGTTCGGCCTGTTATCCTACAAGTTGATCCAGAGGAAGGCAAAAAAACCCTGTGAGGTAGAAGCCAGTTTTCCCCACTTTAGGGGAAAAAAAATTCCTTCCCGACTCCAATCAGGCATCAGAATTACTCCCTGGATCAACGACCCCTCTCTAGTAACTATAACCTGTAATATTATTACCCTCCAGAAATACATCCAGGACCCTCCTGATCTCTTATAGTGAACTTACCATCACCACCTCCTCAGGCAGAGAGTTCCATAGTCTCACTGCTCTTACCGTAAAGAATCCTCTTCTATGTTTGTGTACAAACCTTCTTTCCTCCAGACGCAGAGGATGTCCCCTCGTCACAGTCACAGTCCTGGGGATAAATAGATGATGGGAGAGATCTCTGTACTGACCTCTGATATATTTATACATAGTTATTAGATCTCCCCTCAGTCGTCTTTTTTCTAAAGTGAATAACCCTAATTTTGATAATCTTTCTGGGTCCTGTGGTCCACCCATTCCAGTTATTACTTTAGTTGCCCTCCTCTGAACCCTCTCCAGCTCTGCTATGTCTGCCTTGTTCACAGGAGCCCAGAACTGTACACAGTACTCCATGTGTGGTCTGACTAGTGATTTGTAAAGTGGCAGGACTATGTTCTCATCACGGCATCTATGCCTCTTTTGGTGCAACCCATTATCTTATTGGCCTTGGCAGCATCTGTCTGACACTGGTTTCTGCAGATTAGTTTGCTGTTTACTAAGATTCCTAGGTCCTTTTCCATGTCAGAGTTACCCAGTGTTTTACCATTTAGTATGTACTGGTGACTTGCATTATTCCTTCCCATATGCATAACCTTACATTTGTCAGTGTTAAACCTCATCTGCCACTTCTCTGCCCAAGCCTCCAGTCTATCCAGATCCATCTGTAGCAGTGTATTGTCCTCTGTAATATATATATATATATATATATACAGTATACTATTCTCTGTAGTGTATATATACAGTATACTGCCCTCTGTAGTATATACACAGTGTACTGTCCTCTTCTGTGTTAATTACCTTACACAGTTTAGTGTCATCTGCAAAAATTGATATTTTACTGTGCAAGCCTTCTACAAGATCATTAATAAATATATTGAATGTCTATGATGTGTTTTTTGTGGGACAATAATCTAGTTCTTATTTATACCATTTTTAGAGTGTGTGAGACGTTTTGATCACTTTACACTCAATTGTTTGGGAGGTGAACCAATCAAGAATGAAGAATCAACCAATTAGATTTTTTACCCGGTACGTTGTTTACCATACGGGAAAAGTATTTTGATATTTTTACAGTACAGGCATTTTTGAGATGCGATGATACTAATCATGTTTGTTGGGATGCGGTGATACTAATCATGTTCACTATGGCAGGCTTCGGAGCCTTTAGAAGGCCTGAAACTGACATAGAAACCAAACCACTCCCTTGATCTAAGTTCAGAGGAGCCGTTCCGTCCCCAGGAAAAGACCACTGAGACGCCATGGTGACAATATACCACGGTATCTGAGGAGTTAAGTGTCCATCAGCTTTGTCAGCAATCACTTACACTGCCACCCCATGTCTGCTGTGTAAAGCCCCACTTGCATTGTACTTGTTATATGGATGTCTCAGCAGTAAACTTTAACTTTACAATGAAAACCAGTTTGTGGGTCATAAAGTTGTTTTTGATTGAAGTTGGAAAAACATCCTTTTCCTCCATCTGAACCAGACTGCCAAGAGAAATTCTTCAGACATGACTTATCTCTGCAAAGTTTGCTGCCCAGAAACTTTCCAGCTCTTTTCATAATACCATCCTGTTACTTCATCTATTACAGTGCCTGATGATACCCCAGGTGCTCAGTTTAACTTGATGATAACTGTAGGTACCACCAAATAACAGTGGTAAAAAGGGACATCAATATAGGAGAGACAAAGTATGCTTGTTTGGGTTTCTGGGCAAAATATATGCCTTGTGGTAATCTTATTATGGAGAAAGCCTAACAATCTGCTTTAAGAAAACTACAGTGTAGCCTTCAAATTATTACTTTCAAGATACAACTTTTTATTGGACTAAGGCCCCATTCACATGACCGTATGCAATATTGCGGTATAGATGCGGCCCCATTCACCTCTATGGGAGCGGGGAGCCGCCGCATAGAGCTAGCTCCGTGTCGCGACTCCACTGAAAAATATGAAGCATGTCCTATACTTGTCCGCACGCACAGACAAGTATTGACATTTTCAATGGGGTCGCCCGGCATGTGTTCCGAGCGGTGCAGAACACACACTGGGCGGCCCCCATATTATTGCGGGTCCGCAATAATACGGACCCGCAATAATACGGTCGTGTGAATGGGGCCTTAAGCAGACAAAAAATTGGTTGTTCTAGTTCAGAGACTTTAAGGTGGTCTTTGGCTGGGTACTATTTCTATTATGGTAACCACTTAGAATATGTTATGACTAAGGATGAGCGAATCGATTTGCATAAAACTTCGTTAGAATACTGTACGGAGAGAGCTCTCCATACAGTATTAGGCTTCATTCACACGACCGTATTTTGTTTCCGTGTCCGTTCCATTTTTTTTGCGGACCGTATGCGGAACCATTCATTTCAATGGGTCTGCAAAAAAAACGGAAGGTACTCCGTTTCCGTATGTCCGTATTTCCGTTCCGCAAAAAAGATAGAACATGTCCTATTCTTGTCCGTTTTGCGGACAAGGATGGGCATTCTTACAATGGATCCGCAAAAAAAACAATACGGAACGTCATCCGTTTTTTTTGCGGATCCGCAATTTGCAGACCGCAAAACACATTCGGTCGTGTGAATGAAGCCTTAGAATGTATTGGCTTCTATGAGCCGAAGTTATTCATTCGCAAAGTCTCGCAATACTTTGTGTAATAACTAGAGATGAGCGAACATGCTCGTGCGAGCTTGGTGCTCGTTCGAGCGTTAGGGTATTCGCATATGCTCGCTACTCGGACGAGCATATCGCGATCCTCGAGAAAATGGCAACTTCCTCTTCCTGCATGTTAACCGCCTTTTTTCAGCCAATCAACATGCAGGAGAGTCTTTGGTACCTCCTAGCATCACTTGGGGCCCCTACAAGACGATAGCAGGGATTGGCTGGCCAGATCAGATGACCTGGGAATATAAGAATCTGGTCGCGCGCTGCTCACGTCATACGTCGTCTGCATGAGATTAGGGATAGAGCTGCTGTCTGTCAGGGAGAGTGTTAGGGCCTGAATTTAGTTGTTGGTTAGGCAGGAATCACCCACAAAGAACCCAACAGCCCTTCTAAGGGCTACAAGCACGTTTTTTTTTCTATCCTCCTGGCTGCTGGCTGGGACTTGTAGTGCAGCTACCGCCATCTTGGCTGCACACTGTGCACTGGTGGCAGAAAGGGGACAGCACATGGTCCACACAGACCCCAATGAAATTGCCCAAAGTCCTCTCAGTACTCATTTTTGCTGCTGCTGTACCTTGGCTTGCTGGGATCTGTAGTGCAGTCTAGGGAATACGTTTTGTCACTCAATTATATAAACTACAGTCCAGTGAACAATTGTGAGGTGTGCGATACACTAGCCGCAGTCTAGAGAATAATTTTTTTCACTCAATTATATAAACTACAGTCCAGTGAACAATTGTGAGGTGTGCGATACACTAGCCACAGTCTAGAGAATAATTTTTTTCACTCAATTACTGTATATAAACTACAGTCCAGTGAACAATTGTGAGGTGTGTGATACACTAGCCGCAGTCTAGAGAATAATTTTTTTCACTCAGTTATATAAACTACAGTCCAGTGAACAATTGTGAGGTGTGCAATACACTTGCCACAGTCTAGAGAATCATTTTTTTTCACTCAATTATATAAACTACAGTCCAGTGAACAATTGTGAGGTGTGCGATACACTAGCCACAGTCTAGAGAATAATTTTTTTCACTCATTTATATAAACTACAGTCCAGTGAACATTTGTGAGGTGTGCGATACACTAGCCGCAGTCTAGAGAATAATTTTTTTCACTCAATTATATAAACTATAGTCCAGTCAACAATTGTGAGGTGTGCGATACACTAGCCGCAGTCTAGAGAATAACTTTTGCACATTGGGTTAACTTGGTGGAGGCTGGGACCGAGTCTGACCCTAGGGCCGCTCATGTACTGCCCACACCGAGGATTGCGGGGCCTACCTCGGTCACAGTTTCTCAGATGTACTATGCCTCTTCCTCCAACCCCTCCTCCTCCTCCTCCTCTGAATTACCATCCGTGGGCACGGCACCTTCAGTCGGTAGCTCTAGGCACAGCAGCAGTGCCGTGGGTAAGCGCCAGCAGGCGGTGCTCAAACTGCTGAGCTTAGGTGACAAAAGGCACAATGCCCAAGAGCTGTTACAGGGCATCACGGCGCAGACTGATGTGTGGCTGGCACCGCTGTACCTCAAGCCAGGCATGGTTGTGTGTGACAATGGGCGCAACCTGGTGGCGGCTCTGCAACTCGGCAGACTGACACATGTGCCATGCCTGGCCCACGTGTTCAATCTCATAGTTCAGCAGTTCCTCAAGACATACCCCAATTTGTCAGATTTGCTCACCAAGGTGCGCCGCATCTGTGCGCATTTCCGCAAGTCAAGCACAGATGCTGCCACTCTCAGGGCAGCGCAGCGGCGCCTACAACTGCCAGCTCACCGACTGTTGTGCGACTTGCCCACGAGATGGAATTCGACATTAAACATGTTATCCAGAGTTTACCAGCAGCGCAGAGCGATTGTAGACTGCCAGATGTCAACTTCCACCAGAACTTGTAGTCAGGTCTCTCAGATTCCTCAAGTCTACAATGAGGAGTGGACGTGGATGTCTGATATCTGTCAGGTGTTGAGCAACTTTGAGGAGTCAACACAGATGGTCAGCGGCGATGCCGCCATTATCAGCCTCACCATCCCGCTGCTTTGCCTGTTGAAAAACTCACTGCTCAGCATGAAGTCAGAAGCTTTGCGCTTGTCACAGGAGATGGGGGAAGAAGATACGTCGCTTGATAGCCAAAGCACCCTCCGCTCTGTTTCTCAGCGCGTATTGGAGGAGGGGGATGAGGATGAGGAGGAAGAGGAGGAGAATGTTGGCGAGACAGAAGAGGGTACCAATGCTCAGTCCTTCTTAACTCTTGAGCATGTATGGGCTGAAGAGGAGGACTTGGAGGAGGAGGAGGAAATGGAGAGTCAGGCCAGTGAGGAGAGGGAATTCTTGCGTGTTGGGACTCTGGCGCACATGGCAGACTTCATGTTAGGCTGCCTATCCCGTGACCCTCGCGTTAGAAGCATTTTTTCAAACACAGATTACTGGGTGTTCACTCTCCTGGACCCACGGTACAAGCTGAACCTTTCCACTCTCATCCCTGTAGAGGAAAGGAGTATGAGAATGAATCAATATCAACAGGCCCTGGTGCACAAGCTGAAACAATCCTTCCCATCTGACGCCGCTAGCGGCAGAGGGCGTGGTTCTGTGGACCAATTAGCGGGGGAGTGGAGACGAGCAGGCAGCTTGTCCAGCACTGGCAGGGGAACGCTCTCCAAGGCCTTTGCCAGTTTTATGTCACCCCAGCAAGACACTGTCACCTGTCCCCAGTCTAGGCAGAGTAGGGGGGAGCTGTACAGAAAGATGGTGAAGGAGTACCTAGCTGACCATACCAACGTCCGTAGCGATCACTCTGCTCCATGCAACTACTGGGTTTCAAAGCTGGACACGTGGCCTGAACTGGCGCTGTACGCCTTGGAGGTGCTGGCCTGCCCTGTCGCTGGCGTGCTGTCAGAGCAGGTATTCAGTGCAGCTGGTGGCGTCATCACCGATAAGCGTACACGCCTGTCAACTGACAGCACTGACAGGCTGACGCTTATTAAAATGAACAAAGCCTGGATTTCACCGGAATTCAAATCTCCTCCGGGGGAAAGCAGCTAAAGAATAAGATTCCTTATGTATCCGATTTCTCTCTTCTCCTCTACTCCTCCTCTTTCTCTTCATTGCCAAATGCTGACCCAAAAGGGAATTTTTTAGAGGGCCAACTGGCACTCTTTTAAGACAATGTTTCCGGAGGGCCACCTACAGGCCCTCTCTCCAAACAATTTTTCCGGAGGTTCAACTAAAGACACTCTAAAACAATGTTTCAGTATAGTCAACCACAGACAAAAAAAAAAATTTTTTTTCGGAGGGTCGCCTTCACACACTCCAAAAAAAATTTTTGGGAGTCTCATCCAAAGCCATTTGACTGCAATCTCAATCCCATCTTGGCTGCACGCTGTTAGGGCCTCAATTTAGATGTTGGTTAGGCAGGAATCATCCCCAAAGAACCCAACAACCCTTCTAAGGGCTACAAGCACATTTTCTTTTTGGGGGGAGGGGTCTGCTGCTGGCTGGGACTTGTAGTGCAGCTACCGCCATCTTGGCTGCACGCTGTGCACTGGTGGTAGAAGGGACAGCATGTGGTCCACACAGACTCGAAAGAAATTGCCCAAAGCCCTCTCAGTACTCATTTTTGCTGCTGCTGCACTTTGGCTTGCTGGGATCTGTAGTGCAGTCTAGTGAATACGTTTTTTTCTCTCAGTGATATACACTACAGTCCAGTGAACAATTATGTAGTGTACTGTACATTAGCGTCAGTCTAGGGAATAAGTTTATTTTCTCAGTTATATATTATACAGTGCAGCGACAAATTGAGTGCTTTGCAGTACTAAAGCGGCCGTCTAAACACTACGTTTTTTCTCTCAGTTATATATTATACAGTGCAGTGACAAATTGAGTGGTTTGCGTTACAAAACCGCCGTCTAAACACTACATTTATTCTCTCAGTTTTCAAATTATACAGTGCAGCGACAAATTGAGTGCTTTGCGGGAATAAAACCGCCGTCTAAACATTACGTCTTTTCTCTCTTTTTTCTAATTATACAGTGCAGCGACAAATTCAGTGATTTGCGGGCCTAAAGCCTACATCTAAACACTACGTCTTTTCTCTCAGTTTTCAAATTATACAATGCAGCGAAAAATTGAGTGGTTTGCGGGACAAAAACCGCCGTCTAAACACTACGTTTATTCTCTCAGTTTTCAAATTATACAGTGCAGCGACAAATTCAGTGATTTGCGGGCCTAAAGCCTACATCTAAACACTACGTCTTTTCTCTCTTTTTTGAAATTATACAGTGCAGCGACAAATTGAGTGGTTTGCGGTACAAAAGCCGCCGTCTAAAGACTAAGTTTTTTCTCTCAGTTATATATCATACATTGAAGTGAACATACAAAATGTTGAACCCAAGGGCTAAGGGTCGAGGACGAAGGCGTGGGCGCGGGCGTTCAAGTAGTGTAGGGGGCAGAGGCCGTGGTCCTGGGCAGGGTGACACAGTACATGTTGATGAGGGAGCAGTGGAACACCGCAGAGTTTCGCTCCCTAGCTTCATCTCGCAACTTACTGGTTCACGTGGTACACCACTATTGAAACTACAACAGTGAGAACAGGTGATGACGTGGATAGCGGACAATGCGTCCAGTAATTTATCCACCACCCAGTCTTCCACGCAGTCCACCCACGCTGGCCCAGGCAGTAGACCTCTGGATCCTCCAGCTCAACCTCCTTCCCCCCAGCCTGCCCCCCCCCCCACGGAAAGTATGGATTCAGATCCGGCATACTCACAGGAACTCTTTTCAGGACCCTACCCAGAGACACAAACCACTGCTCAACAGCAACCTGAGCAGTTGCTCTGTCCCGATGCCCAAAATTTAGAACTTTCGCAGTCTGTGAGTGATGAGAGTGTGGAATTAGTGCAAGTAGTGCGTGAAGAGGTGTTGGATGATGATGATGATGATGAGACACGGTTGTCAGACAGTGACGTTGTTGTCAGGGCAGTAAGTCGGAGGGGGGAGCAGAGTGAGGAATCGGAAGAAGAGCTGGTGGATGATGAGGTGACTGACCCGAGCTGGGTTGGTAATCCAACTCAAGACAGTGCTTCTGAAGTGGAGGCAAGTGCAGCACCAGAACAGGTTGGAAGAGGCAGTGGGGTGGCCAGAGGGAGAAGCAGGGCCAGAGCAGGTAGATCACCAACTGTTTCACGGAGTCAAGTTCCCGTGCCGAGGCCTAGATGTTCGCAAGTCTGGAGGTTTTTTAAAGAAACTGAGGATGACCGACGGACTGTGGTGTGCAACCTGTGTCACACCAAGATCAGCAGGGGAGCCACCACTACCAGCCTAACCACTACCAGCATGCGCAGGCATATGAGTGCTAAACACCCGACTCAGTGGAACCAAGGCCGTTCACCTCCTGCGGGTCACACCACTGCCCCTTCCCGTGTCACATGCTGGCTCGGCGAGTCCACCCCCCCGCCCAGGACCCCGGCACGAGCGCCTCCCACCCTACAACCACCCATTCACCTGCACGATCCTCCACAACCTCCACCAATGTGTCCCAGCGCAGCGTTCAGCTGTCTTTGCAGCAGACATTTGAGCGCAAGCGCAAATACAATTCCAGCCACCCACATGCCCAAGTCCACATCTCCAAATTGTTGGGCCTGGAGATGCTGCCCTATAGATTGGTAGAGACTGAGGCTTTCCGCAACCTGATGGCGGTGGCTGTCCCTCGGTACCTGGTCCCCAGCCGCCACTATTTTTCCCGATGTGCCGTCCCAGCCCTACACCAGCACGTGTCACAGAACATCATCCGTGCCCTGACCAACGCGGTTAGTGATGAGGTCCACCTAACCACAGACATGTGGACAAGTGCTGGCGGGCAGGGACACTATATCTCCCTGACGGCACATTGGGTTAACTTGGTAGAGGCTGGGATCGAGTCTGACCCTGGGCCCACTCATGTAATGCCCACACCTAGGATTGCGGGGCTTACCTCGGTCACGGTTTCTCAGACTTATTATGCCTCTTCCTCCAACCCCTCCTCCTCTTCGCACAGAAACGCTGAGCCAACAGGCAATGTTTCTGAGGGCCAACTGGCGCTCTATACAAAAAATGTTTACGGAGGGCCACCTACAGGCCCTCTCTCCAATAAATTTTTTAGTAGCGTCAAATACAGACACTCAAAAAAGAATTTTACATGAGGGAGTGTCTCCCCGTCTGCCATCATGTTCAGTCAGGCTGTCCGTAAGTACACCACCTCTGTCGTCCACAGAAGCGGCCACTATGAGGAAGGCCATGGCAAGAACATCCCCTTTTCAATTGAGAACAAGTGGAGACTTGTAGGAGGATGACACTTTTCTTCGGCAGTGGATTCACCTTCCCCTTTATCATTGCCATACAACAGTTGGTGAAAAAGTAATTGGCAATGATGAAGAAAATGTAACGGTGCAGTGGACCGTCTGTGAAGCAAACCTATATATTCCCACCATGCCAGCCAGTGGCGTAGCTATAGGGGAAGCAGGGAAGCGACTGCTTCGGGGCCCAAGCTCAGCAGGGGCCCGGGAGCAGTAGCAGGGATGTGGCAAATCAGCAGGGTAATATTTCTATTTCTCTCTCTTTCCAGGGGTGGGGTGGGATCGTAACGCTGCGCATTGAAACAAGAGGATGGGGAGAGAGGGATTCTCCTACCTCTCCTCTGCGCTGCTGCACTGTGTAATCTGATTGGTGGATGAGCAGTGAGAGGAAGCTGCTGCTCCACCAATCTTTTCAAGTAATACTTCAGTCACAAACAGGGCCCGCTCCCAGACTTCCAGAAGCACCATCTGGACCCTGCATGTGACCCTCTGCACTCCTGCCTGCCCGTCAGGCTTCCTCTCTTACCTGCCCCTCCACCTCCCTTGTAGTGCCAGCTGACCTCCTGCTCTGGCTGTAACAGACATCCAGGAAGCAGAGCAACCCAGAGCAGCGCTGTCTCAGCCATCTGAGCATTGCTGCAGCCTGCCAGCCAGCCAATACAGCAGACCTTCAGACTCACTGCCAGCCTGACCAACAGTGGTAAGTTTGTGCCCCCTGGCCTGTACTGCACCCCCTATGCTGCATTCTGCCCCCTGCCCTGTGTCCCCTATGCTGCACTATGTGTGCCCCCTGCCCTGTACTGTACCCCCTATGCTGTATTCTTCCCCCTGTCCTGTACGGTACCCCCTATGCTGCACTATGTGTGCCCCCTGCCCTGTACTGTACCCCCTATGCTGTATTTTGCCACCCTGCCCTGTACTGTACCCCCTATGCTGCACTATGTGTGTCCCCTGCCCTGTACTGTACCCCCTATGCTGCACTATGTGTGCCCCCTGCCCTGTACTGTACCCCCTATGCTGTATTCTGCCCCCTGTCCTGTACTGTGCCCCCTATGCTGCACTATGTGTGTCCCTGCCCTGTACTGTGTCCCCTATGCTGTATTCTGCCCCCTGCCCTGTACTGTGTCCCCTATGCTGCACTATGTGTGCCCCCTGCCCTGTACTGTACCCCTATGCTGTATCTGCCCCTGTCCTGTACTGTGCCCCTATGCTGCACTATGTGTGTCCCTGCCCTGTACTGTGTCCCCTATGCTGTATTCTGCCCCCTGCCCTGTACTGTGTCCCCTATGCTGCACTATGTGTGCCCCCTGCCCTGTACTGTACCCCCTATGCTGTATTCTGCCCCCTGTCCTGTACTGTGCCCCCTATGCTGCACTATGTGTGTCCCTGCCCTGTACTGTGTCCCCTATGCTGTATTCTGCCCTCTGCCCTGTACTGTGTCCCCTATGCTGCACTATGTGTGCCCCCTGCCCTAAGATGAGGGGGCATGTCCCCTTCCTTCCAACATCTACACTGAAGCGCTACAGTCCAGGGGGATGGGGAGCATCCACCTTTCAGCGAATGAGCATGCCTGCCTCCTCTGCACACACTGAAGCAAGCCACATATGAAGCCCCACTTCCAAACACTAAGGACCCATTCAAACGACCGTATTTTTGCGGGTCCGCATAGGACATGTTCTATCTTTTTATTCGGAGCTGTCTCCGTGCCGCGGCTGTGTGCTCCCATAGAGGTGAATATTGCGGAATAGATACAGCCCCATTCATACGGTCGTGTGAATGGGGCCTAAGGCTCCCTAGATGGTAGTTTGTCACGACCCTTATTTCCAGTAGAGGGGCATGCCTTGTACGGTTAGGAGGCGCGATATTGGTATCTTCTTTTTGGGAAGGCGGCTTCACACCAGAGGAGGGTATGTGACCATTATTATTAGTGATCATTATTATTACTGGAGGTACTATAGAGGACATTATTAAGACTGCCAGCACCAGTGAGGCATTATTACTGTTGGAGGCAGTATTGAGAAATTATTATTACTAGGGACACAAAATGGGACATTGTTATTCCTGGGAACTCTTTTTCAGTGATAAAGTATTTGGGTACTTTGGAAAATAAAGCAGGCATAGTATTGCCAGTAGCAGCAGGTTGGCACTGCTGAGGCACCAAGGTGGGTAAGATAATGGAAAATTACAGAATCTCAGATTTTTTTGTGACTGTGCACAGATTAGATGTAAAGATGTGTCCACACTTAACTGATCACTTATCTCAACATGTCTTGAGATGTGTGTCACAAAATAACATATCTAAATGGGATAAAATGCAATACAACGTTCAGACACCAGGTGGCGCATGGTGTTACCAGCTATACAACGTTCAGACACCAGGTGGCGCATGGTGTTACCAGCTATACAACGTTCAGACACCAGGTGGCGCATGGTGTTACCAGCTATACAACGTTCAGACACCAGGTGGCGCATGGTGTTACCAGCTATACAACGTTCAGACACCAGGTGGCGCATGGTGTTACCAGCTATACAACGTTCAGACACCAGGTGGCGCACGGTGTTACCAGCTATACAACGTTCAGACACCAGGTGGCGCATGGTGTTACCAGCTATACAACGTTCAGACACCAGGTGGCGCATGGTGTTACCAGCTATACAACGTTCAGACACCAGGTGGCGCATGGTGTTACCAGCTAACAATCAGACACACGTTCAGACACAGCAGGTGGCGCATGGTGTTACCAGCTATACAACGTCCAGACACCAGGTGGCGCATGGTGTTACCAGCTATACAACGTTCAGACAACAGGTGGCGCATGGTGTTACCAGCTATACAACGTTCAGACACCAGGTGGCGCACGGTGTTACTAGCTATACAACGTTCAGACATTAGGTGGCGCATGGTGTTACTAGCTATACAACGTTCAGACACCAGGTCGTGCATGGTGTTAGTCGCTATACAACGTTCAGACACTAGGTGGCTTGTGGTGTTGCCAGCTATACAACGTTCAGACACTAGCCAATACCTGAACTTAATTACAACTGTGAAATTTGGCCGATTCACAACACGTCTTTGTCTGACATTTAACATATATATATAAAAAATATATTGTATACATTAAACAAATCCCTCCAACGAATGCTCTTTTTTTTTTACACTGCAATGATTACCATATATTTTGACCTCTGTCATTGTTCACTACAATTCTATATGTCGTACACTATGATTTAGATACACTTATATTTATTATATTTAAAAGAACACGCACCAACCACAGTATTATGCAGAAATTATTATATACGTTTAACGGTCCCATTACACGTTACAAATGTACATAATACAATTCAGACACATTGGGTGTCAGTGTATACCACAATGTTATGCATGACATTTAAAATACTTATTGATTATTGATTGC
>ONZH01004459.1:0-63345 GCA_900303285.1 Rhinella marina | reverse complement strand
CGGCAGGAGCGTGTCAACCTTAAATTTGGGACAGTTTGAAGAGCAGCAGCGGTGTCACCCTTAAATTTGGAAACAATTTGATGGGGCCGCAGCATGTCACCCATAAATACTTTTGACGTTCTGCTCGGGCAGCAGCGTGTCAACCTTAAATTTAGGACAGTTTGATGGGCAGCAGCGTGTGAACCTTAAATTTGGGACAGTTTGATGAGCAGCAGCGGTGTCACCCTTAAATTTTTTTTACTGTCAGCTTGGCAGCAGCATGTGTCAACCTTAAATTTGGGACAGTTTGATGGGCAGCAGCGTGTCAACTTTAAATTTGGCGACAGTTTGATGAGCAGCAGCGTGTCACCCTTAAATTTGGGACAGCTTGATGGGCAGCAGCGTGTCAACCTTAAATTTGGGACAGTTTGATGGACAGCAGCATGTCACCCTTAAATTTTTTTGGCGTTCTGCTTGGCAGCAGCATGTCAACCTTAAATTTGGGACAGTTTGATGAGCAGCAGCGTGTCACCCTTAAATTTGGGACAGTTTGATGGGCAGCAGCGTGTCAACCTTAAATTTGGGACAGTTTGATGGACAGCAGCATGTCACCCTTAAAAATTTTTTTAACGTCAGCTCGGCAGCAGCGTATCAACCTTAAAGGGAACCTGTCATCAACTTTATGCTACCCATACTAACAGCAGAATAAAGTAGAGACAGGTGAGTTGATTTCAGCGGTCTGTCATTTATAAGTTAAAAGTAAGTGGTTGTTGAGAACCAACATCACAAACATTGCAGATTAGGCCTAGAAAAAAGTCATAGCCACCTGAAAAGAGTCATGGTTATTCATGAATTCCTGCTCTCCCTGCCCACCTGCTGATGACTGACAGTCTTCTACCTAGTTTTCTCCCTTTCTCTCTAGGAGAGAACTGCCAATCATTAACAGATGGGTGGGGAGAGCAGGAGATTAGGAATAACCATGACTCTTCTCGGGTGAATTTGACTCTTTTCAAGGCCTGGGCTGCAATGTTTGTGATGTTGGTTCTCAGCAACCACTCACTTTTAGCTCAAGAGAGACACACCGCTGAAATCAGCATTTCTGTCACTAATTTATGCTGCCCTCAGTACAGTCAGCATAAAGTTGATGACAGGTTCCCTTTAAATTTAGGACGGTTTGATGGGCAGCAGCGTGTTACCCGTAAATTTTTTTTGACGTTCTGCTCGGCAGCAGCGTGTCAACCTTAAATTTGGGACAGTTTGATGGGCAGCAGCGTGTCAACCTTAAATTTGGAACAGTTTGATGAGCAGCAGCATGTCACCCTTAAATTTGGGACAGTTTGATGGGCAGCAGCGTGTCAACCTTAAATTTGGGACAGTTTGATGAGCAGCAGTGTGTCACCCTTAAATTTTTTGGACGCTCTTCTCGGCAGCAGCATGTCAACCTTAAATTTGGGACAGTTTGATGGGCAGCAGCGTGTCAACCTTAAATTTGGAACAGTTTGATGGGCAGCAGCGTGTCAACCTTAAATTTGGAACAGTTTGATGAGCAGCAGCATGTCACCCTTAAATTTGGGGACAGTTTGATGGGCAGCTGCATGTCACGCTTAAATTTTTTTTAACGTCAGCTCGGCAGCAGCGTGTCAACCCTAAATTTGGGACAGTTTGATGGGCAGCAGCGTGTTACCCGTAAATTTTTATGACGTTCTGCTCAGCAGCAGCATGTCAACCTTAAATTTGGGACAGTTTGATGGGCAGCAGAGTGTCAACCTTAAATTTGGAACAGTTTGATGAGCAGCAGCGTGTTACCCTTAAATTTGGGACAGTTTGATGGGCAGCACCGTGTCAACCTTAAATTTGGGACAGTTTGATGGGCAGCAGCATGTCACCCTTAAATTTTTTTTAACGTCAGCTCGGCAGCAGCGTATCAACCTTAAATTTGGGACAGTTTGAAGGGCAGCAGCGTGTTACCCGTAAATTTGGAACAGTTTTGATGAGCAGCAGCATGTCACCCTTAAATTTGGGACAGTTTGATGGGCAGCAGCGTGTTACCCGTAAATTTTTTTTGACGTTCTGCTCGGCAGCAGCGTGTCAACCTTAAATTTGGGACAGTTTGATGGGCAGCAGCGTGTCAACCTTAAATTTGGAACAGTTTGATGAGCAGCAGCATGTCACCCTTAAATTTGGGACAGTTTGATGGGCAGCAGCATGTCACGCTTAAATTTTTTTAACGTCAGCTCGGCAGCAGCGTGTCAACCCTAAATTTGGGACAGTTTGATGGGCAGCAGCGTGTCAACCTTAAATTTGGAACAGTTTGATGGGCAGCAGCATGTTACCCTTAAATTTGGGACAGTTTTATTAGCAGCAGTGTGTCACCTGTAGATTTTTTTGACGTTCTGCTTGACAGCTGTGTGTCACACGTACATTTTTTTGACGTTCTGCTCGGCAGCAGTGTGTCAACCTTAAATTTGGGACAGTTTGATCGGCATCAGCGTGTCACCCTTAATTTTTTAGACGGTCAACTCAGCAGCAGCATGTCACCCATAATTTTTTACACGGTCTGCTCAGCAGCAGCACATCACCACTATTGTTTTTGCGTGTCAGCAGCAGGCCATCAATCATAATTTTAAAGGGTGTGTCTGATGCACTACTTTATGTGTAATAAAGTGCCTGTTCCTTGTAATTTTTGTCAGCCCTTTCCCTTAGTGCATAGGCTTTATGAGTGTCGGAGTCCCATAATTATACCACAATGTGAATGAGGCCGTCCTTTATATGATATACCGGTTGTATGGGAGTGCCTCATCCGTGTAATTTTTGGCAGCACTTGTACTTAACATACAAGTAAATCTATGTTTCCTAACAATATTTACTG
This sequence comes from Rhinella marina, assembly GCA_900303285.1. Taxonomy (NCBI): domain Eukaryota; kingdom Metazoa; phylum Chordata; class Amphibia; order Anura; family Bufonidae; genus Rhinella; species Rhinella marina. Next base: position 60,497 of record ONZH01004459.1, on the reverse strand, counting down.
TAAAATTGATGTTATCTTGGGTTTTGGGGCGGGGGTGTTTTTGTCATTCCGTAAAAGTGGCGTAATAGTTGGCCATCATCATTAATAGCAGCAACTTTGGTGTCCAAGATGCATCCAGACATCCTCCCCATGCTGTTTCCTAACCATTTCTGTGGTGTTTCCACCATTTTCTGACGTTTCCCTATGGACCAGACACTCTCCCCTCATCCGAGCAGGGGGTGCCTGGTCTTCTCCCATTGACTTCCATTATACTCGGGTGCTCGGCCGATCACTCGAGCACCACCTAGTGTTCGGCCAGAGCACCCAAACATCGGGGTGCTCAATCATCACTACTGTTTAGACAAGATGATCTGCTGCCCAGAAAAATTATTTTGGAGTTTGCTCATTCATCGGGTGATCAGCAAAACCTTTACACAGGGTAGTTATCCAGAATGAGAATTCCAAGGAAATTTCTTCCTAATAATTACTCCCAGTCATTGGTCCATGTAAACAGGTCTTAAAGGGATTGTCTCACTTCAGCAAATGGCATTAATCATGTAGACAAAGTAAATACATTTCTTCTGAAGATTCTTTGACGGGTCATCTTCGATTGATTCCCTACCCCATTTAAACTGCTTGGCCAAAACTTTACTTGGTAGTAGGAAGATGCATCATCATCACCTTACACAGTAACCACCATTTCATGGATTTCTTTAGGCTCCTTTTCTTCCTTTGTAAGAAATATAATCATGGAACAAAGCTCCAAATCACTTGCTTGTCTCAACCTGTGCAGACAAGCTCAGCTCTCTAACAGTGACAGAACATGCTGGGGTAGATAACTTATTAAACAGCCCTCGTATATTAGTAAGTGACTTATAGTAAGGAGGTTGTCCGGACTTTTACTATTGATGACCTATCCTCACGATAGGGCATCATGTACAGAGCCACAAAGTGGTAGCATGCAGGAAGTGGTAGCATGCATGTGTTATCTATACAGCAGTGTTACTTTTCATTGTAATTATGTCTGTGGTGATAATGATAATAATTACTAAAAAGTTACCTCTACTAACAGGAAATCATCAACTGGTATTAGACCTAGTTGCTGGTGTGAAAATTGCAGGATTGTATACATTTTTTAAAATACAGATAGTGACATTGAAAGTTAAAAAAACAACAAACATTCTAAAAAAAAAGTTTGACATAAAACAGGATTACAATAAGGCATCTACTGAGGACACATTCCCTTTAAGGCCAGGTTCATCCAGGAGAATTTGATTCAATTTTTCATTATTGGCTTTCAGGCAATGACAGAAAAAATGGATCCTAATGTGAGTTAAATTATAAACAAACTTGTATATGTGAATTTTTATATTGAATTGTTGTTTTAGCTAAAAATACCATATCAAAACCTGCATTTTGTGATTCTGGTCTAAAAGCACAATTACATGGCTTGATGATTGGGTAATTTATTTGGAAGGAGCGTTCCTAAGAATGCTTGTTCCAGATAATTTCTGTGAATAAAAGTGCTTATGATCTCCTGCTGAATGGGCATACACTCCTTAGGTGAAAGCATTGCTGATGTGGACCCCAAAATCATCTTTTCTGGGCAGCAGATTCTCCATGAGGATGAGTAATTGCAATAGCAATCTCTGGTCCCCATACAGATGAGAGGATGACTGCCTGTAAATACAGCTCTCATCTCCACTGGACATTGGTCCACAATGTGAGACAACCAGTCAAACCTGTCTTTTTTAAAAAGCTCAGCATTTTTTTTTTCATTGAATAAACACTGCAGCCAATTATATATATATATATATATATATATATATTTTTATTTTTTTTTTTTTTTTTTTTTTTTTTTAAATAAAGTCTGAAAAACACTTGTAAGACAAAAAAACACCACTAAAAAGTGTGTAAAAACCACCAGCATCTCATGGTGTTTTTTTACAAGCCAAAAAACTGCCAAGAAAAGCAGGCAATATGGCAACACCCCCAAGGTGGTTACCATTATATCAGCACCAGTCATCACACACTCCATCAGTCATTTCTATCTGATTCCAGTCACCATGGTGTATTAATGTGTGTGAAAATGGTCCATCTCTAAGTGTTTCCCATCAACAGTGCAGAGCAATTTACAGAGTTCGTTCTAGTAAGATGATGCATCATTAATAGAAGAAGGAACATGTGGTTTCCTCAGTCTGAAAAATACCATTTAGAACTCATCAGCACCTGGGCTTAATTTATTATTTATGTCAACTTTGCATATTTGTGAAGTTCAAGGGTTTATTGCCCTGGCCTGACCCAGCTAAGTCAGAACTCACATGTGGTTCTCTAGTAGCAATTTCTTTCTAATAAACCTCGCTTTAAACATAAAACAGCATATGCAATTAATTTCGCTAGTGATTAAAAAAATGGCATGATGGTCATTGTTAGGTTTTGAAGTTGGAAATGAAATATGTCATTTTATTGCTAGTTAATTGCACTGTAGGTCAGAAGTATGCAATGTGCAGTTATGTAGCCATAACAGGCCGTTTAGGAGAAGACGTTTGTGAATCATCAGGAGAGAAAGCTGGACATGTCATCATTATCAGTGTGGGGAGAGGAAGGCAAGTTCCATCTGGAGGTCACTCAGTCCAACAACTGCAGCAGGAATGACTAATGATTATTCCATATCTCCTCGCCTCTGTTTATGGTATTTGGCGATTTTTGATTATCGCTATCAACTGATACATTTTACAGATCTCTCTGTACTAAGTAAGAAGAGAATGTAATCTTGAATGAACACCCTGTCTGCACATGAACAATGTCAAACTTAGATAACAGACTTAGCAGTTTATACTTCTTTATTTAGATACCCATGAAAATTAGTTCTCTCCACAAACTGAAACCTATCTGATCTATAATATTTGGTTAACATTTTCAGTTATAGGCTGCTAATACATGGAAAATGGAACTGTTGTGGGGGAAAATATAGAGGATTATGAAAGGGTTTCATTTGTTTGTGATTAATAATGAAGGTGTCAGATACTGGAAGCCGAGGGCCGTGACTGTCAGCAAGTGGCAGTGTCGTCGGCCAGTTTCAATAGCAACCAGGCTGGAGCTCTGAATTTAGGAGCGCACGACAATCAGATAAAGATGACGTCATGCAGGTCACGTGACTCATGGTGCATCATGTGACCTGTAGGGGGGATCTTAACAGGCAGCTGCTGGCCACAGTTGTCTGGTCTCATTAGCCTCTTTGCTGTATTATTATTCTCTGGTTTTGGGCTGAGTTTCTGGACCTGCCTCTGACTGCCGATTTTTCCTTTCTGAATCTTGTTGCCTGGCTTCTGTCTGGATCAGGGGTGTAGCTATAAGGGGTGCAGAGGTAGCAGTCGCTACCGAGCCCAGGAGCCTGAGGGGGCCCAAAGACCCTTATGCCAAATAAGAAGACACCAGTATTATAGAATGTGCATGCTGGTCAAGTTAAACCTATGGCTGGAGGGAAGGGGTTAGGTAAAGAATTTGGCATGGGGGATGTCGTTTCATTTTTGACTCAGGCAGCATAAAGGCTACATGCTCCACTGCCCCTGGCCACAAAGCACTGAGGGAAGGGGGCCCAAGCTGAAGTTTTGCACAAGGGCCCATAGGCCTTCAGCTACGCCCCTGGCCTGGATGTTGACCTTATCTCCATTTGCATTTAGACCTAGATGTGACCCTCTGTGTTTGACTTGGTTTTGTATCGTTACTCCTTTTGTCTAGTGATTTGGCTCAGTTGTTCTCTCCTGGTTTAGACCTGGTTATTCGTCTTGGTTTATATTATTTTCATCTGTCATTTTAGGTGTCTGTCATTACTTTTTTTTACCATGTGTCCCTGCACCTAGTCAGGTGGGCTAGTTGTGGGCCGTCGTTTGGAATGCATCATGTATCAAGTAGGGACAGTGGTGTGGGCAGAGTTTTAGGACTGACAGAAGGAAGTTATACGTACAAAATAGGTGTATGCTGAGTGATAAGCTGCAAAGTATTGCACATTATTTCAGCTGGGGAAGGCAAAAGATGCGGACAGCGCATGGTGTATTTCTGTTCCAAAAAAAAAAGTTAGACCATGTCCTATTCTTATCAGAAGGCAGGACGTATCGATCCATAAAATGCAGAATGCACATGGCCAGTATCTGCATTTTGTGGATCTGCAATTTGTGGACCCACAAAAAACTATACGGACATGTACAAGAGGAATAATGCACACAGTGTTCGGTCAGTGATTTCCATCAGTGATTTTGAGGCAAAACCAGGTGTGAGTCTAAATACAGAACAGGTGCAGATATTTCCCTTATACCTTAAGGCCCTGATTTATCATACCATCGCTCCAGAATTCTGGCATCAAAAAGTCGCAAAATAGGGCTTTTGAGACTTTTTTGCACTCCTGTGCGCAAAATTTATGCGATTGCACAAAATTTTGCGACTTTTTGCATGTGTACACCACTCACTCCAGTTTTGTAATATGGGTGGAAAAGTGGGTGTGGTTAGCTATGTTAATGAGTTTCACTCCAGATTTATCATTGCGACTTTTTTAAAAAGTCGCAAAATAGTCGCAATCTCACTCCAGGAGGAGGGTGGAGTAGGAAAAGTGGAGTAGCTTCTCTAGACAGAAGCGTTAGATTTAAGGACAAGCCACATTTATCAAACAACCTGTGACGTTTGATAAATGTGGCACAAAGTACTCCAACATAGATGCAAGCAAAAGTGACTTCAAATATTTTCCTAATGATAAATTCCCCCCTATATCTGTGGAGGTGACAATACTAGTTTTGGTTCAAAATCATTGATGGAAATCACTGGCTGAACACTGCTTGTGTGAATAAGGCATAAGTCTGGAATAACATATACTGTTTTATGTCAGTTTTGTGGCAGTTTTTAAGGCTTTTTGTTAAGCCAAAGCCGGAGGTGGATTCAATGGAATAGAAAATATAATGAAAGGACTAATAACCATGTTGCTTGATCTGCATATGACTTTGGCCAAAAAAAAATAAATTATTTTTTCCCCGCTAAAGTGGGGAAAATTGGCTTCTACCTTTTTCCTTTTTTTTTTTTTCCTTCCTCTGGATCAACTTGCATGATAACAGGCTGAACTGGATGGACAGGTCTTTTTTGGCCTTATAAATTATGTTACTATGTTACTATGCATCAAAAACTCCATGTCTGATTAGTAGCAGCTACTGAGGAAGGTGTTTGAACACCTAAACGCGTCTAGCGTAGAGAAATTATCCCTGATTACAACAAGGCATGCCTAACAAAGATATATTAGATACTTTTTTGTGAGTTCGAGGTGGAATGGTGAAAGCCGGCACCGTGATTCAGTGGAACAGCAACACTCGGACCGCAATTAGAGACCGAACACAGGAAACAGCGGTCCTAAGTTACCATCGCGATAAACGCCACACGTGGATCTCCGGTCACGGGGGTAAGACTGCAACGTACAGTAACATAGAGTAAATAAAAGATAAGGGGTAAGTGCACAACCCTTTTCTCGGAGGCAATTTGATCCACTTAATCGGAGGACTTTGTACGACGATATAAAGAGATAACTTTGTGAGTAGGAAAACAGGTCGAACTGGATGGACAGATGTCTTTTTTCGGCCTTATAAACTATGTTACTATGTTACAACTGGTACAATACTAATATCCGAAATACCAGCCCCATTCAGCGGGTAAACGTACCCTGGTGGAGATTTGTATCACTGATAATATACTAGTGACTGCATATATGCCATTATAAGAGACAGATAGTACGGTTGTTTATACATAAATACGGAGGAGGCTACACTATTTTAAAAGGACGTTATGAAGTGAGGGTGCTAATGTAAAGTGGAGAGGATTTCTACACCAACTAAGAATAACCATTGGGAACATTATATGGAATACAAGTAATGAAATAGCGATGGTAACACCTATGTGTACTTCTATGATTTTATGTTATATGTTTTTTAATATGTGCTGTTTGTATATATTTTCAATTGAATATTAATAATATACATATCCAGTGAGGAGAGTGCGTGCCCTTTGAGAATATTTGAATTACGTACGCTCACAGGTTTTGGGTGACCTGCTTTTTTGGGTGACCTGCATTAAATCCAAATTGTTGGGCGTGAGCCACCTCAAAACGTTTGTTATAGTTTGAAAATGTAGTGCAGCCAATAACCAATTGGCTAAATTGTTCATCCACATAAAATGTTTTCAAATGGATATTTTTGATCTGGTTACATCTCAAACGCAACATATAACGATATCTTAACATGAGATGTCTTAATAATCTCCTTCTTCATGCTTTGTCTGAGTAACTTTTAAGAGTCTTCTATCTATTCCATAAGTCTTTTATGGCATGCAGATATACTGAGCTAGTGCATGGAAAAACAGATTGCTCTTTTAACCATCCTTATCTCTATTGGTTGTCTGCTAAGAATAAAAAATGAGATCTTTATCAAATGGAAAGACACTAAATGGTTAATCAATGAAACATGTGCTTACAACCATTGATCTTCCATGAAGACAGGATAGCTGCATTCCAACACACTGTGAGGTTTCAGTATACTTTTCATTAACCTGCAAGTTATAGGCCTGGCCTACGCTGTTACTTTTTGTAGCACGACTGATTGATTTTAACTATTGAATGACAGCTGCAGTGCACAAGATTGTTTTCAACTGAATGCATGCATCTGGACTGCAGCTGTAGTTTAATAGTTAAACATCAATCAGTCACGCTACAAAAAGTCGCAGTGTAGCCCTAGCCTTAAAGTATTTGAAATGGAACAAACATAAAAAATAAGTAATGGCTTCCCAAACTAGTAAATTAATCGACTAGGTTAGTGCTTAGATTTACTAGATAATAATAATAATAATGATAATAATAATAATTAATTTTTATAGCACCAATATATTCCACAAAACTTTATAATTCAGAGGAAACATGTACAAACCAAATTAGGCTATTTTTACACTAGCGGCAGGGGACTCCGGCAGGGTGTTCCAGCGGGTGAACAGCCCGTCGGATCCGTGCTGCTGCTGGTGCATGTGTAGGGCCGGAACTATGCTCCGGCCCCATTCACTGTAATGGGGGTGGGCCGCGGATCCGGCCGCAGCACGGCAAACTTGCCGAGAGTCGGCCGGAACAAAAGTACAACATGTCGTTGAGCGGAGTCCCCTACCGCAGATGTGAAAGTACCCTTTGACATCACAGTGTTACAAACTAATATACAATGCAAATACTAGCAGTGAGGGCCCTGCTCAATAGAGCTTACAATCTATGAGGATATAGGGTTAGATAGATAGATTTGATTGTTTTCTGTATTGGTCCAGCCACCTTTGTACTAAATAGACTAGTGCAGCTAAGTGCATTGAATGGGGGTTTTCTGTTGCACGATAAGGAAGAGTCAGATTAGGAAATGGGATGTGTGCCTAAGGGGCCGTTCGGACGGCCGTGGTATTGAGGATCCGTAAATACCACGGATGCCGACCAGTGTGTGTTTCACAATTTGCGGAACACACATGACCAGCACCCCATACAAAATGCCTATTCTTGTCCACTATTGCGGACATGAATAGGACATGTTCTATATCTGATCTCAACTCGGCGAGATCAAATTCCGCCCGTAGAAATGAATGGAGCCGCATCTATTCCGCAAAATTGTGGAATAGATGCGGCCCCATTCACACGGTTGTGTGAATGGGACCTTAAAATGTGTTTTTAAGGCATGTTTAAACCTAGGGAAGTTACCTGACTGTCCAGGGTAGTACATTCCAGAGAGCTGGTTCAGCTCAAGAAACACCTTGAAGATGGGAGTGGGAGGTTCAAATGATGTTAATCTTGGCAGAACATAGAGAGCAGGTAGTGTGGTAGACACAAATGAGGGAGGAGATGTACAGAGGTGTAGCACTGTGGAGAGCTTTGTGAATGAGAGCAAGAAGTTTGTATTGTATTCAGTGGTTGATAGACAACCAGTGATTGGCACAAGCTAGAGGCATCGATGTAGCGGCTGGACAGAAAGATGAGTTTGGCTGCTGCATTTACAGTAGAATGGATTAAAAGGGGAGAGTTTAGTGAAGGAAAGATCAATTAGTAATGAGCTACTGAATCAGAGCAATCATTTTTTCGGCTTTAGCCATTTCCACAGTGAAGAAAGGGCAGGTTCTGGAAATGTTATTATAGGTGAAATGAGTGTGCCGGTGTTTGGATATTGAGAGCAAATGAAAGATCTGAGACAAGTCAAATATAAATCCAAGACAGCAGGCATGCTGCACAGTGTTAATAAAGGTGCCCCAAAGAACGTACTAAAAAAAAAGAATCTAATATCTAAGGGCAGCTGAATACTATCCGAACAGCGGCAGGACTGATTTCTGTGTTCGTCTTCTTAGAGTCAACTTCCAAGTGGAATACGTTTCTACAGATTTCTATAACAACTAGACTAAACTGATTCAGCCCAAACAGTTGAAACTAAAGCTGACCATATACACTACCTTAATTGCAGCTAAACCCACTGACTTTGGTGGGACTAGCCAACCACATATAATGTATATGTCAGTGTTCCAGCATTCCCCCAATGGCACATGTTGGGGACAATGAGGGTAGGGCTACTGGACCTGCACATACTCAATCCTTTTGTTTTCAGGAGATACAGCATTTTTAATTGGGAGGAATAGTTGTCAACCAAAATGTGTGGCCAGCTTTACTTTGCCGTATTTATGCATGGATGATGTATCCATGCACAAAGCCATTCACATGGAAGAAGTCCTATATGAAGACCATTATGTCATTTTATAAAACAGCATATTGAAATTTCACCAAATTCTTCAACTCTCACTAGGAGCTCCACTTTCCTGATTTACTTTATGTTCTAAAAACAAACAGTCCCTGTAAGTGCCTGAAATTGCTGCCATACTTATTTCTTCTCACCTCCAGTACCTGGGAACCAGAGAAGACTTCCTTTTTGGGAATAGGTTATATAGACATTACTTGACCTTTGTAATCTCCTGGTGGGGATCATCCAGAGTTAAAATGTAGAACCAGGTTATTCCTTAAAACACGTGGAGAATCTAATTCTACTTATAAATTGCTACATTGTATCTTTGTATTATAAAATAAGAAAGACAATAAGAATAGTTTAATAATACAATGTAAAGGTTAGCCATCTCTATATGGGTTAATGTTGTTCTGCTTTCCTCACAGATGAAGAACAGAAACAATTGGAAAGTATAGTTTATGGTATGTCCACAACATGTTTGACGTGTTTTCCTCTTGGCTCAAGTATCTTTATATGAGAAGGGATAAATAAGTAAGATACCACTTAGGAAATGCATGCCGTCAAGTGGTAACTCCTGTGTTTGAGTCCAAATTGAAAGAGAACTTTGTTTTTCTTTTCTATCTGTTTAAAATATTCTGGCCACATAGTGACCTCTTGTAACCTAGCGGTTGAAAATTACTACCATCCATACAAACAAGCAGATGGAGGTCAAAGAGCGCAGGGTCTGCTAAAACTTAGGGATCATGCATTAATTCCTTGACATAATTCATCACAATGCGACACCTTTATCTTGCAGGAACCTTTTCACCTATTATAACAGGGTCAATTTGCAAACCACTTGAGCATTGGGTTTTTTTTTTTACAAATAGCATGCTGTCTTCATCTGGGATGTCCTAACCTGGAAAAAATGTCTTTGAAGTCTCAAATCTTACCAGATTTAGATATAATTTAATCAATCAAGTTAAAAGTCTGGCTTCCTCCAAAAGGATTTCATATCGATCTGTCATCCACTTCTTTTCAAGGAGTGGTTGAAAATCCATTTGTCAAGCCCCTTTTGTCAGGCTTGAGTGGTATGCAGTTGGCTTTACCTGTCAAACAGCTGAAAGTTTATCAAGCTGAGGGAGAACGCAAAATAGAAACCTACTTCTGCCCATTAGGAATCGCAGTAAATTAGGCCTTTGTTATAGCAATCAGTTAATGATTCCTCGACTTATCTGACTTTTGTTGTTTTAAAACTTGGTGTACACTTGGTGCGTGCAGAATCACTTCTAGTGTCATGGTGCTGGCTTGTTAGTGACTAGAGATGAGCGAGTAGTGAAATATTCGAAAGTTCGAAATTCGATTCGAATAGACTGCGAAATTCGACTATTCGACCGGATATCGAATCCCATTAAAGTCTATGGGAAAAAAATGCTCGCCACTTGGAAATCTCAATTCGACCACTTGGAGGTCACCAAGTCCACCCTGGAACCTCAGAAAAGGATGCCAACACTGCTGGAATGCAACTGGGACAGCAGGGGAAGCATGTCTGGGTGCATATAACGCGCCCAAGTCGCACTATTACGCCACTATCACAGCCTCTCAACAATACACTCCAAACACAATCTAACCTCTCTGTAAAGTGAGACCATACAAGGAAACCTTCTTTCCTCTACATTGCCATGGACCCCAAGCCAAACTAGACAAAAAAGAAGATAAAATTCTGCACCCCTTAAAATCACGTTGCCTATGACAACCACAGATGGCATAAGCAAAGGGGAAAGCAAATAGACCCCACCCCTAATTGTCATTGTGTGTGTGAGATGTGGTCAGACATGTCTTCTTTAAAATGTAAAAACAACTCAAACACATGCAGAAGCCTTAAAATGCCCAAATTGTTGGCGCTTGAGATGTCAGTCACCCGACCTGGCCCAGTGTCATGTCTAGCAGGTAAAGCAGTGGGGATGTTGAGGGATGCGTAGGACCGCAAAAGGCAGGAAGAGGCCGTGGGCTGGCCAGAGGCTCATGGAAAATTTTGTGGCGGCCCAAGAGGTGACACCTCTTAAAAATTATGTGGAGGCCCAAGAGGTGAGACCTCTTAAAAATTATGTGGAGGCCCAAGAGGTGAGACCTGTTAAACATTTTGTGGAGGCCCAAGAGGTGAGACGTATTAAAAATTATGTGGAGGCCCAAGAGGGGAGACCCGTTAAAAATTATGTGGAGGCCCAAGAGGTGAGACCTCTTAAAAATTATGTGGAGGCCCAAGAGGTGAGACCTCTTAAAAATTATGTGGAGGCCCAAGAGGTGAGACCTCTTAAAAATTATGTGGAGGCCCAAGAGGTGAGACCTGTTAAAGATTTTGTGGAGGCCCAAGAGGTGAGACGTATTAAAAATTATGTGGAGGCCCAAGAGGGGAGACCTGTTAAAGATTTTGTGGAGGCCCAAGAGGTGAGACCTCTTAAAAATTATGTGGAGGCCCAAGAGGTGAGACCTCTTAAACATTTTGTGGAGGCCCAAGAGGTGAGACCTCTTACAAATTATGTGGAGGCCCAAGAGGTGAGACCTGTTAAAGATTTTGTGGAGGCCCAAGAGGTGAGACGTATTAAAAATTATGTGGAGGCCCAAGAGGGGAGACCTGTTAAAGATTCTGTGGAGGCCCAAGAGGTGAGACGTATTAAAAATTATGTGGAGGCCCAAGAGGGGAGACCCGTTAAAAATTATGTGGAGGCCCAAGAGGTGAGACCTGTTAAACATTTTGTGGAGGCCCAAGAGGTGAGACGTATTAAAAATTATGTGGAGGCCCAAGAGGGGAGACCTGTTAAAAATTATGTGGAGGCCCAAGAGGTGAGACCTCTTAAAAATTATGTGGAGGCCCAAGAGGTGAGACCTCTTAAAAATTATGTGGAGGCCCAAGAGGTGAGACCTGTTAAAGATTTTGTGGAGGCCCAAGAGGTGAGACGTATTAAAAATTATGTGGAGGCCCAAGAGGGGAGACCTGTTAAAGATTTTGTGGAGGCCCAAGAGGTGAGACCTCTTAAAAATTATGTGGAGGCCCAAGAGGTGAGACCTCTTAAACATTTTGTGGAGGCCCAAGAGGTGAGACCTCTTACAAATTATGTGGAGGCCCAAGAGGTGAGACCTGTTAAAGATTTTGTGGAGGCCCAAGAGGTGAGACGTATTAAAAATTATGTGGAGGCCCAAGAGGGGAGACCTGTTAAAGATTCTGTGGAGGCCCAAGAGGTGAGACGTATTAAAAATTATGTGGAGGCCCAAGAGGGGAGACCCGTTAAAAATTATGTGGAGGCCCAAGAGGTGAGACCTGTTAAACATTTTGTGGAGGCCCAAGAGGTGAGACGTATTAAAAATTATGTGGAGGCCCAAGAGGGGAGACCTGTTAAAAATTATGTGGAGGCCCAAGAGGTGAGACCTCTTAAAAATTATGTGGAGGCCCAAGAGGTGAGACCTCTTAAAAATTATGTGGAGGCCCAAGAGGTGAGACCTGTTAAAGATTTTGTGGAGGCCCAAGAGGTGAGACGTATTAAAAATTATGTGGAGGCCCAAGAGGGGAGACCTGTTAAAGATTTTGTGGAGGCCCAAGAGGTGAGACCTCTTAAAAATTATGTGGAGGCCCAAGAGGTGAGACCTCTTAAACATTTTGTGGAGGCCCAAGAGGTGAGACCTCTTACAAATTATGTGGAGGCCCAAGAGGTGAGACCTGTTAAAGATTTTGTGGAGGCCCAAGAGGTGAGACGTATTAAAAATTATGTGGAGGCCCAAGAGGGGAGACCTGTTAAAGATTCTGTGGAGGCCCAAGAGGTGAGACGTATTAAAAATTATGTGGAGGCCCAAGAGGGGAGACCCGTTAAAAATTATGTGGAGGCCCAAGAGGTGAGACCTGTTAAACATTTTGTGGAGGCCCAAGAGGTGAGACGTATTAAAAATTATGTGGAGGCCCAAGAGGGGAGACCTGTTAAAAATTATGTGGAGGCCCAAGAGGTGAGACCTCTTAAAATTATGTGGAGGCCCAAGAGGTGAGACCTCTTAAAAATTATGTGGAGGCCCAAGAGGTGAGACCTGTTAAAGATTTTGTGGAGGCCCAAGAGGTGAGACGTATTAAAAATTATGTGGAGGCCCAAGAGGGGAGACCTGTTAAAGATTTTGTGGAGGCCCAAGAGGTGAGACCTCTTAAAAATTATGTGGAGGCCCAAGAGGTGAGACCTCTTAAACATTTTGTGGAGGCCCAAGAGGTGAGACCTCTTACAAATTATGTGGAGGCCCAAGAGGTGAGACCTGTTAAAGATTTTGTGGAGGCCCAAGAGGTGAGACGTATTAAAAATTATGTGGAGGCCCAAGAGGGGAGACCTGTTAAAGATTCTGTGGAGGCCCAAGAGGTGAGACGTATTAAAAATTATGTGGAGGCCCAAGAGGGGAGACCCGTTAAAAATTATGTGGAGGCCCAAGAGGTGAGACCTGTTAAACATTTTGTGGAGGCCCAAGAGGTGAGACGTATTAAAAATTATGTGGAGGCCCAAGAGGGGAGACCTGTTAAACATTTTGTGGAGGCCCAAGAGGTGAGACCTGTTAAACATTTTGTGGAGACCCAAGAGGTGAGACCCGTTAAAAATTATGTGGAGGCCCAATAGGTGAGACCTGTTAAACATTTTGTGGAGACCCAAGAGGTGAGACCCGTTAAAAATTATGTGGAGGCCCAATAGGTGAGACCTGTTAAACATTTTGTGGAGACCCAAGAGGTGAGACCCGTTAAAAATTATGTGGAGGCCCAAGAGGTGAGACCTGTTAAACATTTTGTGGAGGCCCAAGAGGTGAGACGTATTAAAAATTATGTGGAGGCCCAAGAGGGGAGACCTCTTAAAAATTATGTGGAGGCCCAAGAGGTGAGACCTCGTAAACATTTTGCGCAGGCCCAAGAGGTGAGACCTCTTAAAAATTATGTGGAGGCCCAAGAGGTGAGACCTCTTAAACATTTTGTGGAGGCCCAAGAGGTGAGCCATAAATATAAAAATTTTTCTGATTTACGGACCAATTCTACGGCGGTTAAGGAGGAGGAGGAGGAGGTGGAGGAGGAAATGGCACTTCATACACATGGCACTTCACTTTTGGCTGCTTTCCACTGTTGGAGAAGCAAAGTCCGGGTCAATCCACTTGCTGTTCATTTTGATTAGCGTCAGCCTGTCGGCACTGTCGGTTGACAGGCGGCTGCGCTTATCGGTGATAATGCCCCCGGCAGCGCGGAACACCCTTTCTGATAGCACGCTGGCGGCAGGGCAGGCAAGCACCTCCAAGGCGTACAGGGACAGTTCCAGCCACGTGTCCAACTTGGATTGCGAAGACCCAGTACAGTTTGTTCTCCACTATCCGGACAACACGTGTGTCCCGGGAAAAGCAGCCCAGCATGAAGTCAGCCATGTGTGCCAGACTCTGAATAGGCATGACCTCACTGCCCCCACCAGAAGGATCACTTGCCATTTCCTCCTCTTCCTCTTCCGCCTCCTCTCCGCCCCATCCGCGCTGAACCAATGGGACGCGCACAGCCTGACTGCTACCCTCGCCGCCAGCATCCTCCTCCTCTTCCACAGCCACCTCCACGTCGTCCTCCTCCTCCTCATCCTCCTCCTCCTGCAACTGCCACCGTGAAGCAGACAAAAGTGTGGTCTGACTGTGTAGCTCCGTTGCGTCTCCTCCTGCCCCCGTCTCCTCTGTGTGCAATGCGTTCTCCCTTATTGCGATGAGGGATTCTTTAAGGACGCATAGGAGCGGGATGGTTACGCTCGGCCCTGCTGGCTGTGGCCTCACTTCTCTGTCTGAACTGTCCTCTGCCTGTGGCCATCCCTCTGCCTGTGGCCATCCCTCTGCCTGTGGACATCCCTCTGCCTGTGGACATGCCTCTGCCTGTGGACATCCCTCTGCCTGTGGACATTCCTCTGCCTGTGGACATCCCTCTGCCTCTTGCTGCCTTTTTCGGTGCTGCGCAGACCACCACCTCTCCACTGCTTTCCTCGCTGGACATCACCCTGGACCGGGTCAGTATCGGACAGTACAAAGCGGTGGTACATTTCATACTCCAGCCGTGGCCTGTTTTCATTCTCCCAATGCCTTGAGACATGTACTGAATGTAAATGAAGGTGTTGTAATCGCGTCTCTCTGTGACAATAGCTCGATACTATCAACTGCCAATTTTATTTTTAACTTTTTTTTTTTTTTAGCGAACAGTTTTTTTCAACTTACTGATGTTTTCCAGTCTCTGTTTGGAAACTTTCTATGACTTTTTTCGTACTGGGTGCATTTGGTATAAATATGCAGAGAGTTATTTATGGTTTAATCGCAGAACGATGCAAAGGGAAAGCGTCGTCTAAAGGAGAATCATTTACCTCAGATAATTCAACCAGCAACTATGGCCCCCAACAGCATTTCCGCGCCCCCGTCCTCGTCCACGTCCTATTCCGCTAGCCCCCCTCCGCATTTTATTTTTTTTTGGTTACAATATTTTGCCTTCACAGCCGTGAAATAATTTTGCAAGAGAACGCACAGTACAGTTGCCAATTATAAGGCCTAATATTTTAGAGTTCAAGGTACACAGCCGTGTACTAACTTTTCAGACGGTGGGTATTAACACCAGGTATTTAAAGAATTTTGCAAGAGAACGCACAGTACAGTTGCCAATTATAAGGCCTAATATTTTATAGTATAATTATGTGGATGCCCAAGAGGTGAGACCTGTTAAAAATTTTGTGGAGGCCCAAGAGGTGAGCCATAAATATATACATTTTTCTTATTTACGGAGCAATTCTACGGCGGTTAAGGAGGAGGAGGAGGAGGAGGTGGAGGAGGAAATGGCACTTCATACAGATGGCACTTCACTTTTGGCTGCTTTCCACTGTTAACCTCTTAAACCTTTTGTGGAGGCCCAAAAGGTGAGACCTGTTAAAAATTATGTGGAGGCCCAATAGGTGAGACCTGTTAAACATTTTGTGGAGACCCAAGAGGTGAGACCCGTTAAAAATTATGTGGAGGCCCAATAGGTGAGACCTGTTAAACATTTTGTGGAGACCCAAGAGGTGAGACCCGTTAAAAATTATGTGGAGGCCCAATAGGTGAGACCTGTTAAACATTTTGTGGAGACCCAAGAGGTGAGACCCGTTAAAAATTATGTGGAGGCCCAATAGGTGAGACCTGTTAAACATTTTGTGGAGACCCAAGAGGTGAGACCCGTTAAAAATTATGTGGAGGCCCAAGAGGTGAGACCTGTTAAACATTTTGTGGAGACCCAAGAGGTGAGACCTGTTAAACATTTTGTGGAGGCCCAAGAGGTGAGACCTGTTAAAAATTATGTGGAGGCCCAAGAGGTGAGACCTGTTAAACATTTTGTGGAGGCCCAAGAGGTGAGACCTGTTAAACATTTTGTGGAGACCCAAGAGGTGAGACCCGTTAAAAATTATGTGGAGGCCCAATAGGTGAGACCTGTTAAACATTTTGTGGAGACCCAAGAGGTGAGACCTGTTAAACATTTTGTGGAGGCCCAAGAGGTGAGACCTGTTAAAAATTATGTGGAGGCCCAAGAGGTGAGACCTGTTAAACATTTTGTGGAGGCCCAAGAGGTGAGACCTGTTAAACATTTTGTGGAGACCCAAGAGGTGAGACCCGTTAAAAATTATGTGGAGGCCCAATAGGTGAGACCTGTTAAACATTTTGTGGAGACCCAAGAGGTGAGACCCGTTAAAAATTATGTGGAGGCCCAATAGGTGAGACCTGTTAAACATTTTGTGGAGGCCCAAGAGGTGAGACCTGTTAAACATTATGAGGAGGCCCAAGAGGTGAGACCTCTTAAAAATTATTTTGAGGCCCAAGAGGTGAGACCGGTTAAAAATTATGAGTAGGCCCAAGAGGTGAGACCGGTTAAAAATTATGAGTAGGCCCAAGAGGTGAGACCTCTTAAACATTTTGTGGAGGCCCAAGAGGTGAGCCATAGACATATACATTTTTCTTATTTACGGAGCAATTCTACGGCGGTAAAGGAGGAGGAGGAGGAGGAGGTGGAGGAGGAAATGGCACTTCATACAGATGGCACTTCACTTTTGGCTGCTTTCCACGGTTGGAGAAGCAAAGTCCGGGTCAATCCACTTGCTGTTCATTTTGATTAGCGTCAGCCTGTCGGCACTGTCGGTTGACAGGCGGCTGCGCTTATCGGTTATAATGCCCCCGGCTGCGCTGAACACCCTTTCTGATAGCACGCTGGCGGCAGGGCAGGCAAGCACCTCCAAGGCGTACAGGGACAGTTCCAGCCACGTGTCCAACTTGGAGACCCAGTAAGTGTAGGACGCCGAGGGATCGGGGAGGACAGGGTTACGGTCTGCCAGGTACTCCCGCAACATCCGCCGATACTTGTCCCTCCTGCTGATAGCGGGCCCCGCAGTGATGGAAGTTGCACGAGGGGGTGCCATGAACGTGTCCCACACCTTGGAGAGTGTTCCCCTGGTGGCTGTGGGCCTGATGGATGTTGTGGGACTCTGGGAGACCCTCTCCTCTCTGCCGCCAGCGATGGTGGGTGGGAAAATCTCCATCATGTTCTGCACGAGTTCCCTCTGGTATTCCAGCAATCGATTCGTCCTCTCCTCTACCGGAATAAAAGAGGAGACGTTATCTTTATACCGGGGGTCCAGGAGTGCGAAGACCCAGTACAGTTTGTTCTCCACTATCCGGACAACACGTGTGTCCCGGGAAAAGCAGCCCAGCATGAAGTCAGCCATGTGTGCCAGACTCTGAATAGGCATGACCTCACTGCCCCCACCAGAAGGATCACTTGCCATTTCCTCCTCTTCCTCTTCCGCCTCCTCTCCGCCCCATCCGCGCTGAACCAATGGGACGCACACAGCCTGACTGCTACCCTCGCCGCCAGCATCCTCCTCCTCTTCCACAGCCACCTCCACGTCGTCCTCCTCCTCATCCTCCTCCTCCTGCAACTGCCACCGTGAAGCAGACAAAAGTGTGGTCTGACTGTGTAGCTCCGTTGCGTCTCCTCCTACCCCCGTCTCCTCTGCGTGCAATGCGTTCTCCCTTATTGCGATGAGCGATTCTTTAAGGACGCCTAGGAGCGGAATGGTTACGCTCACTATAGCGTCCTCGCTGCTGACCTTCTTGGTGGACTCCTCAAAGATACGCAGTACATCGCATATGTCTGCCATCCATGGCCACTCGTGGTTGGCAAACTGAGGGAGCTGAGTTGGAGGCACGCGTGGATTCATTATCTGGTACTCCATCAATGCTCTCTGCTGCTCACACACCCTGGCCAACATGGAATAGGTGGAATTCCAGCGAGTCGGCAGGTCGCACAACAGCCGATGTTCAGGCAAATGGAGGCGTTGCTGGAGTTTTTTTAAGCTAGCAGCAGCTACAGTTGACTTCCGAAAGTGAGCGCACAAGCGCCGCACTTTCACCAGTAGCTCTGCCAGGTTGGGGTAAGTCTTCAGAAATTTTTGGACTACCAGATTAAAAACGTGGGCCAGGCATGGTACGTGATTGAGTTCGGCAAGCTCCAGAGCCGCCACCAGGTTACGGCCGTTATCGCACACGACCATGCCTGGTCCTAGCTGCAGCGGCGACAGCCACATCTCCGTCTGCTGCAATATGGCGTCCCTCACCTCTGGGGCGCTGTGCTTCCTGTCGCCCAAGCTGATGAGCTTTAGCACCGCCTGCTGACGTCTCCCCGCGCCAGTGCTGCAACGCTTCCAGCTAGCGGCTGAGGGAGATGTTAAGGCACAGGAGGAGGAGGAGGAGGAGGAGGGGGGTTTATCAGAACCCATGCTGGCAATCTTGGGCGGGGGTGGTAGGTAGGCCGTCTCTGTTTGCGACCCCGTCCCCGCCTCCACTACATTCACCCAGTGTGCCGTCAGAGAAATGTATCGTCCCTGGCCGCAAGCGCTTGTCCATGAGTCGGTGGTCAAGTGGACCTTTGCGCTGACTGCGTACCTCAGGGCCCGCCTGATGTTACGCGACACGTGCTGGTGCAGGGCGGGGACGGCACTCCGGGAAAAGTAGTGGCGGCTAGGGACGGAATAGCGAGGTGCGGCAGCCGCCATCAGGTCGCGGAAGGCCTGCGTCTCCACAAGCCTAAACGGCAACATCTCCAGGGCCAGCAGTTTGGAGATGTGGCAGTTTAAGGCTTGGGCTTGGGGGTGACTCGAGGCGTACTTCCGCCTGCGGTCGAACGCCTGCGAGATGGACAGTTGTTGGGACGAGGAGTGTGAAGGTGCAGGCGAAGAGGCGGGGGAAGGGGAGGCTGAAGGAGAAGGCCCCAAAGTAGCAGAGGCAGAAGCAGAGGCAGATGTGGAGGTGTCCTGGCTGGAGGTCTGGACCGCAGTGGCAGCACACAACAAAGGGGAAGAGGCAGTGGCAGCAAGACCGGGCGCAGTTTGTATTGCGTTTGCTCTCTCCCACTCAGCCCAGTGCTTGAATTCCAAGTGACGCCGCATGCCTGAGGTGGTCAGATTGCTCTTCTCAGAGCCCCTACTCAGTTTTTGAGTGGCAGAGTGTGCAAACCGCGCTCAGTTTGTCATCCGCACAAACATTAAAATATCTCCACACCACAGAAGTACGAGGCCTCGATGGGGGAGCTTCGCGCGACTGGCCGCTGGCGGGAACAGCTTCGGCCCTGCTGGCTGTGGCCTCACTTCTCTGTCTGAACTGTCCTCTGCCTGTGGCCATCCCTCTGCCTGTGGCCATCCCTCTGCCTGTGGACATCCCTCTGCCTGTGGACATGCCTCTGCCTGTGGACATCCCTCTGCCTGTGGACATCCCTCTGCCTGTGGACATCCCTCTGCCTCTTGCTGCCTTTTTCGGTGCTGCGCAGACCACCACCTCTCCACTGCTTTCCTCGCTGGACATCACCCCTGGCCAAGTGGGGTCGGTCATTTCGTCATCCACCAGCTCCTCTTCCACTTCCTCACTCTGCTCCTCCTCCTGCCCACTGGACATTCCAACAGCCTCCCTTGATGGCAACTGCGTCTCATCATCATCATCGCTCATGATAACAGATGCTGGCTCAGGGTCCACATCAGCAGGAGATGGCGAAAACTCCAGTGTTTGGGCATCACTACAAACAAATTCCTCTGCTAGCTCCTGGGATTCTTCCGGCACATCTGAAAAAGGACCCGAAAAGAGCTCCTGGGAGGGGTCAAGGGTGGGATGACTCTGTTGGCCAGGTGTGGAGGAAGGAGGGTCAGAGTGAGACTGTGTGGATGACTGGCTGGTGGACAACTGTGTGGAAGCGCTATCGGCTATCCATTGCACCACCTGTTCAACCTGCTCAGGCCTCAACAGCGGTGTAACCCGCCCCCTGCTTAACTGTCCCATAAAGGCAGGGATTCTGGATGAGCGGGATCCTGGCTGATCCTCACCAGCACACATTGTATCCCCACTGGCTTCAACAAGGCCCCCAACAGCATTTCCGCGCCCCCGTCCTCGTCCACGTCCACGTCCTATTCCGCTAGCCCCCCTCCGCATTTTATTTTTTTTTTGTTGCAAATACAATATTTGGGTATATAATTAGGTATGTGAAATACTTTAGCAAGAGAACGCACAGTGCAGTGGCCTATTAAAAGGCCTAGATATTGTATATTTCAAAGTACAAAGCCGTGTAGTAACTGAACAGACGGTGGGTATGTACACCAGGTATGTGAGATAATTTAACAAGAAAACGCACAGTACAGTGGCCTATTAAATGGCCTAGATATTGTATATTTCAAAGTACAAAGCCGTGTAGTAACTGAACAGACGGTGGGTATGTACACCAGGTATGTGAGATAATTTAACAAGAAAACGCACAGTACAGTGGCCTATTAAAATGCCTAGATATTGTATATTTCAAAGTACAAAGCCGTGTAGTAACTGAACAGACGGTGGGTATTTACACCAGGTATGTGAGATAATTTAGCAAGAGAACGCACAGTACAGTGGCCTATTAAAATGCCTAGATATTGTATATTTCAAAGTACAAAGCCGTGTAGTAACTGAACAGACGGTGGGTATGTACACCAGGTATGTGAGATAATTTAACAAGAAAACGCACAGTACAGTGGCCTATTAAATGGCCTAGATATTGTATATTTCAAAGTACAAAGCCGTGTAGTAACTGAACAGACGGTGGGTATTTACACCAGGTATGTGAGATAATTTAGCAAGAGAACGCACAGTACAGTGGCCTATTAAAATGCCTAGATATTGTATATTTCAAAGTACAAAGCCGTGTAGTAACTGAACAGACGGTGGGTATGTACACCAGGTATGTGAGATAATTTAACAAGAAAACGCACAGTACAGTGGCCTATTAAATGGCCTAGATATTGTATATTTCAAAGTACAAAGCCGTGTAGTAACTGAACAGACGGTGGGTATTTACACCAGGTATGTGAGATAATTTAACAAGAGAACGCACAGTACAGTGGCCTATTAAAATGCCTAGATATTGTATATTTCAAAGTACAAAGCCGTGTAGTAACTGAACAGACGGTGGGTATTTACACCAGGTATGTGAGATAATTTAGCAAGAGAACGCACAGTACAGTGGCCTATTAAAATGCCTAGATATTGTATATTTCAAAGTACAAAGCCGTGTAGTAACTGAACAGACGGTGGGTATGTACACCAGGTATGTGAGATAATTTAACAAGAAAACGCACAGTACAGTGGCCTATTAAATGGCCTAGATATTGTATATTTCAAAGTACAAAGCCGTGTAGTAACTGAACAGACGGTGGGTATTTACACCAGGTATGTGAGATAATTTAGCAAGAGAACGCACAGTACAGTGGCCTATTAAAATGCCTAGATATTGTATATTTCAAAGTACAAAGCCGTGTAGTAACTGAACAGACGGTGGGTATGTACACCAGGTATGTGAGATAATTTAACAAGAAAACGCACAGTACAGTGGCCTATTAAATGGCCTAGATATTGTATATTTCAAAGTACAAAGCCGTGTAGTAACTGAACAGACGGTGGGTATTTACACCAGGTATGTGAGATAATTTAACAAGAGAACGCACAGTACAGTGGCCTATTAAATGGCCTAGATATTGTATATTTCAAAGTACAAAGCCGTGTAGTAACTGAACAGACGGTGGGTATTTACACCAGGTATGTGAGATAATTTAACACGAGAACGCACAGTACAGTGGCCTATTAAAATGCCTAGATATTGTATATTTCAAAGTACACAGCCGTGTAGTAACTGAACAGACGGTGGGTATGTACACCAGGTATGTGAGATAATTTAACAAGAAAACGCACAGTACAGTGGCCTATTAAATGGCCTAGATATTGTATATTTCAAAGTACACAGCCGTGTACTAACTGAACAGACGGTGGGTATTTACACCAGGTATGTGAAATTATTTAGCAAGAGAACGCACAGTACAGTTGCCAATTAAAAGGCCTAGATATTGTATATTTCAAGGTACACAGCAGTAGTGCCAAATATAGTTTGGTATGTAGCAGAGCACCTAATACACCACTAATGCCTCTCTCTGTCCCTACTCCAGCAGCTATCCCTGAATACAGCAGCCGTTCTCTGTAAAGTCTATATTGTAGTAAAGCTATCACTGAAGTCCACTGTAGTAGCCCTGATAAGGGCTTTTATTCACGCTCCTGCCTGTCCAACAGCTAAAATCTGTCTCTCCCTTCTCCAGCCTCTGTCCCTGACTAAGTTCACGCAGCATATGCGTACGAGCAGGAAGAGCTGAGTTTTTAATATTCGAGGTCACATGGTTTTTCCAGCCAATGCATGTAGACGCTGTTTTCGCGCTGCCAGCGTGCTCAGCGTGCCTGTCATACCCCCCCTGCATGTTGATTGGTGGAAAAAGAGCGCCAGGGAAGGTGGGAGGGGAAACGAATTCTAAGTGCGCCATCGCCGTTATACTCGATTGAAATCGAGTGTGCCGAATATCGTAGTATTCGATCGAATACCAGCTCGATCGAACACTACTCGCTCATCTCTATTAGTGACATCTTCCAGTCTCATAGCCATACAGACTGATTAATGAATATTAAGTATCCCACGCTTTCAACATCTGTCTGCCAATATTACATAGTGTTCCACTAAGAAGGCACATTTACTTAGGAATATCATCATATTTTTTGCATGTAGTATTAGAATACTAAAGTTAGAAGTGAAGAACTTTCTGTTCTAGACATATTAAAGGAACACTGAATGCAAAAAATTCACGACAAATAAGAAATATCCCAGAACGTCCTCCTTTCATCTTCTCATTTTTCCTTTGCCCTGTTTTGTTTCATATAACAATTACAATAGAGAAATAAATAAATTGTCTCCCTGTGTCCCAAGAGGTCTCTCATGCCCTTCTCCTTCTCCTCACTGTCCTGTGATAAGCTGTAAGACAAGTTGTCGTAACAGGATCCTCTCTACTGTCTTCAGGATGGATTAAGCTCCACCACTTGGCCAAGTTCTACCCTCAGACAGTCTCTTGCCAAAGATGAAGCAGATCATCAGAAGTTTAACCCTAAAAAGACTGTTTCAGGATTACCCAGAGAATGATGTAGACTCTCCAACAATGCGGGCAACTATATTTCTTGTTTACTTTTATGATTTATTTTAAGGTTTAGTGTTGCCTTAAATGATTTCATATTTCTTGATTGTATGAGTTGTACAGGTTACTCTTCTATTTTTTGAAAGATAACATCCATCATCCAACTCATTCCCAATGTTGGCATACCAAATCATTTGAATGGTGTTGTGCAATCACAGTAGTTAAAGATATTTTTTTCTGAATCCATGTGAGGATCAATAATCTTAATATGTTTGATCATTGGCCACTGGCTGATGTGTTACATGTGCGTTTGGCAGCTGAAGATATCTATGTTGATCCTGTGTTCATATGTGCCTGCATTGCTGAGAAAAATGAATGTAAATGAGCCTCTAGGAGCAAAAGAAGTGTCACAGATACTCCTACAGACTCAGCTCTCTCGGCAACTTCTCTGTCCTCTACATTATGATTGACAGGGTCAGTCTCAATTATGTCAATCATACTGGAGAGGGAGAAGCAGTTGCAGAGAGATCAGAGCCGCTAGGTGTAATGGCAATGCCCCGTTGCTCCTAGAGGTTCATTTGCATATATTAAAACATGTTTTTTCTCAGCAATTTAGGCACATATGAACATCAACTTTCCTCACGCCAACCACGGCTCTCTTCTCCCCAAAGAGAGATAGTACACCCAAATCCTGATAGGCCTCTCACCTAGCTAAGCCAGTACTCTCTGCTCTGCACTGATGAGGGGCAATCACCCCAAAACAGCTGTCTGCAGATGAGGTGCTGGCTTATTTAATATCCCAGTCATGTCTCAAGGACTATTTAAAGGGTTGAAGATTAACTTATAGGATAGCTGCCATACATCTGGTGGCATTGAGATATTGAGCATGTTGAAATCCAACATGCTCAACCTTTACTTCCCCTGGCATCTGATGTTGGGGGAGAGTCAAAGAACACATTAGATACAGCTATTCTGGACTGAATAGGCAGGTTCAAATGACATATAATGTCATCTAATGTGTGTGGCCAGCTTAACTTTATTCCATGTTGTATGTTTGCTGTTTTATGTGAATACATTTGTATATATTTATATAGATGAACTCTATAAAATATAAAGTAGCTGTCAGTAAAAATAAATGCAAAGTATAAAACACTTCCATTAGCTGCCATACAATTATCTGAAAGAGATTTGCTATAGTAAATGGTAAATAAAAAGTAACACAGATACATTGTGGTAATCTTTACAAACAAATTAAAGCACCGCTATCTAAACCTTTTGCTAGTAGAACAATAGTTATTTTTTGTTGACAGATTTATTTTTACGAGACAAACCTCGCATTCTTTCTTTTAGTTTAAACCTTGCATTCTGAAAAGGGAAAAAAGACTCTGTCATTACCTCTAAAGTTGTGGATTTAAAGTGACAGCTTTGCCAATTACAAGCGGGTGTTGAGTGAAATACCCTTAATGGCTCCATTCAATTTAATGGCTTCCCTTAATTCTGCATATGTGATTTAATGCAGGTGGACTGGGTTTTTTTTTTTTGCCACTTCCTCAGAATTTGCATTTGCCCGGTGTCGATTTGTACTCCTTACAAAGATTGTATTCTTTTGAGCAGAACGTGATAAGAAGTTGTTGGTGCATATGACTATATCATCATTATGAAATTATTATTGTAATTTACCCCTATAGTTTTCATTTGTTTTGCTAATTAAACCAAAGGGAAAAGGTCTATCGTTCAATTTAGAAGATAATGATTGCAATAGGAGGGATTTACATTATGCAAATATAGCAAACAGCAGTAATTGAAATACATTTTTTTGCTCGGCTGGAAATATATATCAAGAAATAAGAATGGCCAGGGCACCCAAGTGCATCACTGACCTGACCCACTTGGTGTAGACTCACAAACTGCTAAAGGGATTATAAAATTAAGGATTTGACATGACTGAAAATACTGTTGCAGCTGTAGCAATGCTGTAGCAATGCCGGGTACCAGCTGTGTGCGTTCCACATTTTGCAGAAAGCACATGGCCAGCTTTATGATAGAAATGTTTATTCTTGTCAGCGATTGTGGAGACCACGAGACCGCAGAGTGGAACTACGGATGAGGACAGCACATGATGTGCTGTCCACATCTTTTGTGACCCCATTTAAATGAATAGGTCTGAACCCGTTCTGCAAAATTGCAGAACAGATGCGGACCCAGAAACACAGTTGTGTGAATGGATCCTTAAGCAGAGTCAACTGTTACCAACGTATATAAGCTAGACATATTTCACATGCGCAATGTTTTGGCATACCTTTGGCTCACAAAGTCTATGAGCATGTTAGACTATATGTTGGAAGATTTTGCTGTGATATACAGACTAAATGTTTAGTACAAAAATGGTGGCCTTATTTAAATGGTGAAATTGAGATTTTGCTCACATGGGAGGGACGTGATGAGAACTATGATAACCGCAGTATGTTTACATTAGACCTATTGTTTCAGATGGCTTTGCAGAATAAGCTGTCATAGACAGGTATATGAGTAATAATTCTATATCTGGCCATTATATGATGTATTCTGGATTTATCAACATTTTTCCCTCTGCAGGATCCTTATGTGATTACAATAAAGCTATTGATCGAGACTAGACGCCATGATGGCTCCCATACAAAGTACACATCGAGAAGTGAAGATCCACCTACCTTTTAAAAATTTAGCATGTCGCAAGAAGTACAGAGCAGTGTAGCAGTGAATTCATCACTAGAGTGAGACAGTAAAAGTAGCAAAACAGGTTTTGTGTCTTTCTGTCTCGCTTACTCTCTGCAGCCGCTCCCTCTACCAACTCCATAGAATCCTCAGAATCATTAGTGCTGGGTAAAAGGGGGAATAGGAAAACAGTTTGATAAGTGAAGAAAGAAGTATTTTTTCCATATGATATATTACAAAGTTTCTTATCTACACTTGTACTGCTGATTTATAGTGAAAAGGTAAAAAGATAGTTAATCTTTAAAGTTCCATTAATGCATGGCAGGTGAGAAATTTCATCTATTTCTTATCTGTTTACTTATCAAAAAATACAGAAATGTAAGTAAAAATTAAGTAATATGTATTATCAATTAAAATAAGTTGTAAGGTTTGTCTTTAAACTAGAGAGTAAGACCAAGTTTTTACTTTCCAGTACCAGGAAAATATATCTGTGCAACACAGTGGTGAAATCTAATACTGGGAATGCAGCCACATAACAGAGAGGTTAAACTGACGGAGGTTATGATAACAGTAGGACACGGCTTTGTTGTTTAATCCATGGCAGTCTTGCAGTTTTGTTTTTCTTAATGTCATTTATCTTCCAAGGATGTAGGGAAGGAAATTTGCTTTCATAAATGTGCTGGGGTTTCACACCATGGGATAAGATCCCTGTAGTACTGATGAAAACAGGAAAAAAAAACTTGCAAGGCACATCTAAAATTACACCTATCCTTGAAGAATGTGAAAATCTAGGCCAGGCGTGGGGTCAAAAAAAAAAAAGAAAAAAAATGCCCTAGACAACTCCTGTGGTCAGACACAGGTCCCTGAAGATCTTCTTGCAAACAAATCCAAACGGCTGTTGTGGTTTAATTTATTTCAATATGCTGGCAGGCCTCAGCCATACTTGATAGGGTCAATTCTACTCAAAGTCATCTTTTCTAAGTTAACTTTGATCAGTTATCCAAATTGACACTACCTCTATTTACTCTGCCCACTTAGGCTGGTATTACACCAGCAGATGCAGCTGACGATTGTCGGAAAGGAAGTGCCAAAGAAAGAAAAAAAATAAATAAATAAATATATATATATATATATATATATATATATATATAAATACAGTCCAAAAGTTTGGACACACCTTCTGTATTTTCATGACTATGAAAATTGTAGATTCACACTGAAGGCATCAAAACTATGAATTAACACATGTGGAATTATATACTTAACAAAAAAGTGTGAAACAACTGAAAATATGTCTTATATTCTAGGTTCTTCAAGTAGCCACCTTTTGCTTTGATTACTGCTTTGCACACTCTTGGCATTCTCTTGATGAGCTTCAAGAGGTAGTCACCTGAAATGGAATTCCAACAGTCTTGAAGGAGTTCCCAGAGATGCTTAGCACTTGTTGGCCCTTTTGCCTTCACTCTGCGGTCCAGTTCACCCCAAACCATCTCGATTGGGTTCAGGTCTGGTGACTGTGGTGACTGTGGAGGCCAGGTCATCTCTCCTTCACCATCACTCTCCTTCTTGGTCAAATAGCCCTTACACAGCCTGGAGGTGTGTTTGGGGTCATTGTCCTGTTGATAAATAAATGATGGTCCAACTAAACGCAAACCGGATGGAATAGCATGCCGCTGCAAGATGCTGTGGTAGCCATGCTGGTTCAGTATGCCTTCAATTTTGAATAAATCCCCAACAGTGTCACCAGCAAAGCACCCCCACATCATCACACCTCCTCCATGCTTCACGGTGGGAACCAGGCATGTAGAGTCCATCCGTTCACCTTTTCTGCGTCGCACAAAGACATGATGGTTGGAACCAAAGATCTCAAATTTGGACTCTTCAGACCAAAGCACAGATTTCTACTGGTCTAATGTCCATTCCTTGTGTTCTTTAGCCCAAACAAGTTTCTTCTGCTTGTTGCCTGTCCTTAGCAGTGGTTTCCTAGCAGCTATTTTACCATGAAGGCCTGCTGCACACAGTCTCCTCTTAACAGTTGTTGTAGAGATGTTTCTGCTGCTAGAACTCTGTGTGGCATTGACCTGGTCTCTAATCTGAGCTGCTGTTAACCTGCGATTTCTGAGGCTGGTGACTCAGATGAACTTATTCTCCGCAGCAGAGGTGACTCTTGGTCTTCCTTTCCTGGGGCAGTCCTCATGTGAGCCAGTTTCTTTGTAGCGCTTGATGGTTTTTGCGACTGCACTTGGGGACACTTTCAAAGTTTTCCCAATTTTTCGGACTGACTGACCTTCATTTCTTAAAGTAATGATGGCCACTCGTTTTTCTTTACTTTTTGACTTGCTGCTTTTTTCTTGCCATAATACAAATTCTAACAGTTTATTCAGTAGGACTATCAGCTGTGTATCCACCTGACTTCTGCCCAACACAACTCATGGTCCCATCCCCATTTATAAGGCAAGAAATCCCACTTATTAAACCTGACAGGGCACACCTGTGAAGTGAAAACCATTTGAGGTGACTACCTCTTGAAGCTCATCAAAAGAATACCAAGAGTGTGCAAAGCAGTAATCAAAGCAAAAGGTGGCTACTTTGAAGAACCTAGATTATAAGACATATTTACAGTTGCTTCACACTTTTTTGTTAAGTATATAATTCCACATGTGTTAATTCATAGTTTTGATGCCTTCAGTGTGAATCTACAATTTTCATAGTCATGAAAATACAGAAAACTCTTTGAATGAGAAGGTGTGTCCAAACTTTTGGTCTGTACTATATATATATATATATATATATATATATATATATATATATATATGCTCTAGTATCCTGCTGGGCGCCTCTAGCCTGGATACAAGATGAGATATGGTTGGTTGGGCATGGAGACATACAGGTTCTCTATGGTATCCTGCGCACATTTGTCCACAGCTGTTAAAGCTGGGCCTGTAGAACCTGCACACTCGTTGGATGCTGACGCCCCAGCTGGTCCAATAAATGCTCAATTGGCAATAAATATGGTGACCAGGCAGCCTTGCCATGACTGACATTTCTATCTGGGTGCATTGTATCCATTTTCTATTAATTTATTTACCCTTCTTTCCTTTACTATGGTTCACTTATGCAAAGAGATGCAGAACAAAGCTCTTGATTTCTACTTAAACAGGTTGGGCAGTTCGATAATATGGATTAGCTATCCTCAGGATAGGTAATCAATATCAGATTGTCAGGAGTCTGGATCCAGCACCCCATAGATCAGTTCATGGCGCATATGTGAATGCCTTCATTTAATGGGCTCAGATTGTTAGTCTCGTTGGAGCTAGGGACTGATGTGATTCTTAGCAAAGTAAAGCCCTGTTGAATGTGTTAGCACTATATAAGTATCACAAAATAGATGTTGACAACTCTGGAAATACATGAAGAAATTACCTAGATGAGCAAACTAGATGTGAATGTTATTTTCTTGAGCAAAGAAATACTCAAGTTTTGCAAGGTTTGAGCAGAGTATATTAGTAGTGTACAGTATAGTGCCATCTTTCCATGTATTCCATTAAAGCCTCAAATCAAATGAGACAAATTACAGAATTACCAAATTTATTAATCCTGTCTTGAGTAGAGATGAGCAAATCAAATCCAACTAAGTGGCATTTGATCCAAATTTCAAGATAAATTTGATTTACCGCAAAGCCAAATTTCTTTGTGATAACGAATGTATTTAACCTGCAACAGTGTAAAAAACAAAATAAACATACTTGCCTCCCCCATTTGCTCACGATAGGCTGGCCACTGCCATTTTGATTGAAGATCTCTGTCGAGATTCCGTGCAAGATCTTCAAGCAAGATGCTCCATATCAGCATGGCTTCATGAGGGATCGGTCATGTCAAACCAATTTAATCAGTTTCTACGAGGAGGTAAGTTCTAGACTTGACCGTGGCGAATCAATGGATGTTGTATATCTGGACTTCTCCAAAGCATTTGACACGGTACCACATAAAAGGTTAGTATATAAAATGAGAATGCTTGGACTGGGAGAAAATGTCTGTATGTGGGTAAATAACTGGCTCAGTGATAGAAAACAGAGGGTGGTTATTAACCGCACACACTCAGATTGGGTCACTGTCACTAGTGGGGTACCACAGGGGTCAGTATTGGGCCCTATTCTATTCAATATATTTATTAATGATCTTGTGGAAGGCTTGCACAGTAAAATATCAATTTTTGCAGATGACACTAAGCTGTGTAAAGTAATTAACACAGAAGAAGACAGTACACTGCTACAGATGGATCTGGATAGACTGGAGGCTTGGGCAGAGAAGTGGCAGATGAGGTTTAACACTGACAAATGTAAGGTTATGCACATGGGAAGGAATAATGCAAGTCACCAGTACATACTGAATGGTAAAACATTGGGTAACTCTGACATGGAAAAGATCCTAGGAATTTTAGTGAACAGCAAACTAAGCTGTAGAAACCAGTGTCAGACAGCTGCTGCCAAGGCCAATAAGATAATGGGTTGCATCAAAAGATGCATATATGTCCTTGATGAGAACATAGTCCTGCCACATTACAAATCACTAGTCAGACCACACATGGAGTACTGTGTACAGTTCTGGGCTCCTGGGAACAAGGCAGACATAGCAGAGCTGGAGAGGGTTCAGAGGAGGGCTACTAAAGTAAAAACTGGAATGGGTGGACTACAGTACCCAGAAAGATTATCACAATTAGGGTTATTCACATTAGAAAAAAGACAACTGAGGGGAGATCTAATAACTATGTAAAAAATATTAGGGGTCAGTACAGAGATCTCTCCCATGATCTATTTATCCCCAGGAATGTGACTGTGACGAGGGGACATCCTCTGAGCCTGGAGGAAAGAAGGTTTGTACACATAGAAGAGGATTCTTTACTGTAAGAGCAGTGAGACTATGGAACTCTCTGCCTGAGGAGGTGGTGATGGTAAGTTCACTAAAAGAGTTCAAGAGGGGCCTGGATGTATTTGTGGAGGGTAATAATATTACAAGTTATAGTTACTAGAGATGGGTCGTTGACCAGGGAGTTATTCTGATTGCCTGATTGGAGTTGGGAAGGTTTTTTTGCCTTCCTCTGGATCAACTTGTAGGAAAACAGGCCGAACTGGATGGACAGATGTCTTTTTTCGGCCTTATAAACTATGTTACTATGTTACTATGTAGATGGCAGAGGATGGCCTGTCCCGAGCAAATGGAGGTGGTAAGTATGATTTTTTTATGTCAATTTTACACTGAATTATTACTCTCAGATGCCACAGCATCTGAGGGGTACAATGATGCGGAGCAGCGCTATTGCAGCTCCCTGTCATTGCACCCGCTACTTACAAAAAAATGTGCTTCATGATTAAGTAATTTGTCACAAAACAAATTGTTTTGTAAAGTTTAGCTAACCAGCCAAATCTAAGTTTCAAAAACTTTGCTACTCTCTAATTTTGAGCTTTACAAACAGTATGGCTTAGTGAGAAAAGTGACTTACAAATTTTCAAACATTGTGTTCAAATTTGGGAACAACATTTTGGTGTAAAGTAAGCCAAAATATAGGTGATGTAAAGTTAGACAAAGATGTCTAAAGATGTGCCGAATGTATCCCCAATATGAGGCACTTTGATAAATTTGGCACATCTTTAGGCTGTCAATGATGTGTCTAAACTGATTAAATATTAGACATGATAAATAAATCTACCTATGTTCTGGTCATCTTCTGAGTTCATATGTATGCACAGAAAAGCCTAATGTCCAAGATGGGTTTAAGGTGGCCATACATATTAGTCTAAAATCAAACAAAACAGATGATTTCAACCAAAGCAAATATTTGAAAACAGTATCATTTTAAAACAAGTCGGCCATTTTGAATATTTTCATCATATAGTCGGGTGAAAGATCTTTTGTTCACAGAAAAATCGTAATGAATGAAAGATAAAAGAATGTTCTTAGAAAAAGCTCCCATCCGTCGTCTAGTTTAATTGAATGTGTATGGCCAGTTTGATCAACTATAACAGCCAATATGGACTAAAATGTCTATGACTGTGTGTGCAAAACAAACGTTCACCAGATGTTTGCTTTGAGCCATCAACCTACTTCTATGTAATGTGTATGGCCAACTTTCATGGTGATTACAATTAGTCAACTGGTTCTTTTTAAGCATATCTGCTATTTTTCATTATTGATTTTGACCTTGATGACTGCCAAAAACACTGTATGCTACTATGTTGTGTTTTATGTAACCATTTAGTTCCACACTGTCATCCAAAGTCAATATTCCAATGTATAATGAACTGGCTAATAAGGACATAGGCTTATCTGTCCTAGACAGAGGGAATTGATTGTGTTAATTGAGCTTCTTGTCTTTATACTATTCAAGATTGAATGACAATTAAAATGGATTAGCATGTCTCTTGCTTGTTGTAAGTGCCAATAACAAGTGACAACAATATAACAGTACCAATATACATACATATCCCCTGCTCGGCATTCTGAATCTGAAACATAGAAAGTTGTAGAGTTGTTTGTAGTTGTTTACTTAAGGTCCACATACACATTAAAGTGGTTTTGCAGACCAAATATATTGATGACCTATATTCAGGATAAGTCAGCAATATCTAATTGGGGGGGAGCACGACACTCGGCACCCTTGTTGATTAGCTTTTTAAAGAAGAGGTGGCCCTCCATTAGAGCGCTGCTTCCTGTTCATTACACTGCTGTTCGTCACCTGTGGAGTGGTGACATAGTGTAATTACAAGTACTCTCTCCATTCAAGAAATGGAGCGAGTACTTGTCATTAAACTGCACTTCTGATACTTCGAGACAACAGGCAGTGTAAAGACGAGATAGCAGCCCTCGCATGGAGGTGGTTATACACCTTAGATAGCCATTCCTCCCAATACACATACATATTTGACAGCCCAAAAGTGGGTTTGGCAGACATTTATCTAATATGTATTGGCTCCGTTATTCCCCTCTTCCCATTGAGAAAACATCCATAAATAACAAAGTGTGCATGTGTATTGGGGAGTTAGAAGGAATATATGTCTGTCAAGCAAGCATTTACTGTCTGCTATCTAAGGCGTATGGATACCATAAAATATTTTGCGTATGAATTGAACCATATATCAAGCTGCCCTCACCTGTTAACAGCTCTAGAACAATTGGTGCACACTCCGAAGTACTATAGGTGTTTTATAGTGTATCACCCATGCTGTTTTGGAGACACAATTCAGTAAAGCATATAAGCATTATGATGCAGATTGGAATGTGCAGAACCTAGTTCACTAATAGAGTCAAATTAGAATTTGGACCTTTTTATTGGGAATCTGAAATGATTCAGAAGTATTCTTAATACATTCTTGCTGATCTAGAGTTCTATATGGATGTGTCTATGGTCATTCATAAATTCACAAAGAATCATATTTGTCAAGTGAGCAAATAATATTATGATAACCAGTGAGCGAAATATACATCTGTCTTAGTCTCTTCTAATGTACTGTTTTTTTAAAGAGCTGCTGTATGCACTGTTTCACCTTTGCACTTTTTGAAGAACACTTTGCACTGGCTGCCCTTCAGACATTTTATTGATCTATCTCCTCTCTGGCTCATACATACTAATTGTCCCTCTGTAGCAAACAAACATATTATGATGTTAATTAGGGGGAGGGATGTTGAGCTTTTACACTTCATTACCTGCTAATTCCAAGATAAATGAATCTACAGGTTCCACAGTAAATAAGGTCACATATCATGTACTTGTCAATGTGTTTGTAAACAGGAAAACTAGAGAGAGATATGTCTGAGAAGACCCGTATCCAAATCATTTGATATGGAAGATGCTAGTATGGCTTCAGTTGTTTAAAAGCATAACCTATGAAAATACATACATTATATTCATCAAATAGCTAGGATAGGTGGGGAATATTGATATGAAAATATTAAACATAGCATTATATCATGACTGAAACATCAAATGTGAATAATTAATTACACTTTTACTAAGTACTTAGAGGGGTATTCTCACCATCCCGACCAGATAAAATTGCATCTTATTCCCTCCCTCCTTTGTAATCACATGCACATTTAGCTGAGCATGCATGTATATATTGGGAAGACAGGAGGAATAGCTGTCAGCTTGCATTCTTTATTTACAGTAAAGAGCATTTTGACAGGACAGAAGTAGGTAACATTGTTCCCATCTTAAGTCCTGCTATTTCTCAAGGAAAGGTTGTCTTCTAGTTAATGATTACCAGCTGCAATGTCCATGCAAACAGTTATTTTTGTAGACATTGAGGAGAATTCATCATGCCCTGCACTTTAGAATTATGTCTTCAAAAATCCACAAACTACGTTTTTTACAACTTTTTCAACTCAAAAGTTTTGCATTTTTACACCACTCACTCTAGTTCAGAAAGTAGATAGAAAAGTGGTCCTGGTTAATAATGT
Source organism: Rhinella marina (assembly GCA_900303285.1). Taxonomy (NCBI): domain Eukaryota; kingdom Metazoa; phylum Chordata; class Amphibia; order Anura; family Bufonidae; genus Rhinella; species Rhinella marina. The sequence continues at coordinate 26,059 of ONZH01004459.1, read as the reverse complement.
TAATTTGTATTACTTCAGTGCGACTCCAGTAGGAGGTGGTGAAGAAAGCTGGAGTAGTTTTTCTATACAAAAGTGTTAGGTTTAAAGATGTGCCAAATTTAACAAACAACCGTTTGATAAATTTGGTGCAAAGACTCAAGAAGGTTACTTCACGGTTGGGCTTTGAAGGGGTAATTAGAATTAAAGATGTCAAAAACAATACTTTGAAGGGCTTTTCAGGAACACAACTTTTCCACTTACACAAACATAATATACCTGTAGAAGAAAGGTTTTGGACCTGGGATATGAACAAAAAAGTAACTTCTAACGGGACCAAAACTAAATTCCTGCACCCAACTCATCTGCACATGCACCATGGATAAGAGTGGTTCTGGCCCTGTCCAAAGTGTAAGTAATGTCTGATCCATAGCCCAAGTCCAAGACCTAGTCAAGATGTTACATTGGTGGAAGCAATTCCCTCACAAGGGAATCCCTCCCTACAGGTCTTCACTCCATGCATCACAGGTCTTCCACTGCTGAAACGATCCTTCAAAATGGAGTATAGCAGAATGGGCAGCAGATTAACAGTAAGTCCTAATCAGGGCCCCCCCCCCCTCCGACCTCCACCCCAAGATGACCAGGTTACCCTGTTGGCAGAGGGAGGAAAAAAATAAAAAAAATAAAAAAAATGCCTCTGCTGGCACTGGAAAGGGCCCCCCTCCCTCTATGGGCCCCTGTGCACCTGAACCTGCTGCACAGGCGGTATGTCCGCTCCCGATTGGCACTTAAAATTGCTATTTATTGGCAGCATATCGATCTGTGCAAACAAGTGTTGTGCTACCAACAATATGCAAAGTGAATGGAGGACAGGCAATCATATTATCAATCTGTCATCCCTCATTCGTTTTATATCAGGCCATGTAAAAAGCCTTTAATGGGGTTGTCCAACTTTCAAACACTTTTGCACCCCTATTCATCCCATTGCTGGTTCGTAAAATAACTACTAAAAAGCTCCGGTGACAGCATGGCACAAGCTGTGGATGGTGGAGTTCGCTCACGTTATGCACTAGCTGGCTGTTAGTAACGCATGGGAAGTATGGGTATATAGGAAGGAAAAAAGTATATTTTAATGGATGGTGCGGTGAGGTGTGGAGTTGAATCTGACTAGTGGCGCGTGGCGACGCCGGGCGATAGATCAGCGTTACAGATAGTGAGGAGAGGTAATGGCTATTGGATAGCGACAGGGCTTGAGTGAGAGTGATGTGGACACTGTGCGTGCGGGTGGAGTAGGAGAGCGGAGGGGATGCTAATTGGGGATCTTAGTATAGCGGTAGGAAGAGCTGTCGAATGTGTATGGTAGAGTGCGTTGGTGAGGATTCCTGTGCCGTGTAGAGTTGGCTGTGTTGAGTAGAGTAGGTGTATCCTGGAGGGTTTAGGATTATTAGGTAGCGTGCGTGGGGCAGGCAAGAGATCGGATGGATGGGGTGGTGTAGCGAGCCTGCTGCAGCGGTGGTGAGTATTGGTAGTGCGAGGCTTACAGCTAATGATTGGCCTCAGCAGTGACATATTGCCCAAGTGGACAATACTGGGCCACTTCATTGATTGTATGAAAACATAAATGAGAAAATTGATTAAAAGTATGTTAGAGTATGTTAATTTTATATATTCTTTTAGTGATGAGCGGAGCATGCTCGCGATAACGATAATGCCAATTAGCCGTGCAGGGAGGTTACTGGCATCACTAGTAATGCCAGTAAGCCCATGTTGGCTACCTGGCATTACACTGATTGGGCTGGCCGGCGAACGTGATGAGTGGTGGGGATGGTGAGGATGCGTTCGCAGTCAGGGGAGTGTAGGAGATCAGGGTAGTGGTGGGGTGTGGTGGATGATGGGATGGTGAGGGGGTTGGGTGTAGGGTAAGATGTTGAGTGGATATTGGCAGATCGCCGACGATGGGTATGATGAGTATGGATTGCCGGCGGGTGCGGGCTTCAAGGACCGCGTGAGTCAGAGGGACGGGTGGCTGGCGCGGTGGCGAGGCAGGATAAGTGAGCGTGATGGATGAGTGAGTGGTGGGGATCTGATTTTGGTGCTGTGGTGCTGGTGTGAATGATAGTAGTCGTGATGGGAGGGAGTGTAGGGAAGAGAGGATGGCGCTAGACTTGCTGCATGGAGTGCGGGTATATAGGTGGAATTTAGGTGTTTTAATGTTGCATGTTGTGGTATGATAAGTGAGGTAGGAGACTCGTGAGACAGAGCATGTTGGATAATGGTGTGCCTTAGAGTTTATTATTATGATATGGATGGCGTGGTGAGCGGCGATAGAGAGATATAAGTTGTAGGTTCACGGCTCACAGAAGGTTTAGCCGTTGATAGCGTCACTTCATAGTAGAGGAGACACAAGATCGCGTTAATCAGCGGATGCGGTTGGATGATGCTGGGCATCGATGGCTGCGAGTGAAGTCTGCGGAGGGACTGAGGGGGGTCTGTCTAGTGATGAATAGATGAGGTCGAGGAGTAGATGCGCTGATGCCTGAGGGTGTCGTGCGCGTTCTGGTGTTCGATGAGTGGTGTATACGGCGGGATGAGTGTGTAATTCTGTATATGTGTTGCCAGCGATGTGTAGCTAGTGGATTGGATGATAGCAGAGTAGAAAAGTCGCGGTGATGGCTGTGCGATGTTGATTTGCGTGTCGGTTGAGTATGTGCGCTGTGCGAGTGTGGATGAGTTAGAGAAGGATTAGAAGAGCTTGTGAATGAAGCTATATAGTGAGAAGTGATGGCGTTGAGATCATGAACTGATAGCGGGTGCGATAGGGGCGAGTTTGTGAGGATGGGTGTTGGTATTCGTGAGTAGCGTAGTTGGTGTGATGAGGAGTGCTTAGGTTACGGAAGTAAGCGGATGGCTGAAGTGATGAGTGATGGGATATTAGTTGTGTACTCGCGTGGTCTAGGCTAAGATTGGAGTAAGAGGTATAGGGTGGGATGCTGCTGTGGAGGATGTGCTTTGATTGGAGATTGGTTCGACGCAGAGTAGAGAAGGGAGTGGTGCGCGCGGTGGTGGGGTAAGCATGGCCGCAGTGCGAGGTGTCGGTGGCGTTGCGGCTGTCGCGGTCGGGATCGGTATGGGTTGGGTAGGTATCAGTTGTATATGGGGGGGTTGTGGTGGTCGGTATTGCAGTTGATTGTTCTGAGTATGGGTATGAACTGGTAATGGGCCGATTCTCCGATGTGAGTGTAGTGATTAGTGAAGTTGACGTGAGTTGCGTATGGCAGTGATGATGTGATAGTGGTAGCGGGGGTATGCGTGTGGTGTGATAGGAGTGCAGGGGACGCTTATGTCTTATCTCGAAGTCGAGGTGCGGTTAAGTGATCTCAGAGATCGATGTGCTACTCGCGATGTGAGCTTGACATTGTCGATGTGTGTTTCTGGCGAGCGTGTTCTGGAATGATGATAGTCAGAGGATGTGATGGCGATCCAGATTGAGTCTGGTTGTGTGCGCGCGGATCTGCGGGTAGTTAATGTAGAGTAGGGCGGAGTATGTGGATAAGTAGTGAGTGGAGGCATGGTGCGGATCGAGAGGGATCTATGTGATGGTGAGAGATGATCTATAAAGATGATCATGTCATGTTTATAGCGTGTGATAGTGCTGCTAGTGAGCTGACAGTTTGATGGAGTAGTTGGTGTTTAGCGGTATGGGCGTGCTGGTTGTAGATGAGAGAATCGCTACTGAGTGGCTAGTCTATCGATTGTAGTGCTCATGCTGGTTGGTCTGTGTCTGCAGCAATTGTGTAGTGAGTAGGAAGTCAAGACGTAGATGGTGATGAGGAGTCTCACTGCGAAGCGCTGATTAGGAGATGAGTGGTATGCTCTATAGTATTGTGGTCCGTGATGTGATGCGAGTCGGGAGAGTGTGGCACTGATCTGGGATTGTGTGTTGTCGTCTGGCGCGGGGCAGCGGCGAGTCGCGTTGATTGTGAAGGAAGTTCTAAGCAGTATATGTGAGTGTTGGTTTGAGTTACGTTGCGATTATAATTGATAGATCGCATGGTAGATGCTGCCATACAGGGCAGCACGTGCTATCTCAGTTGCGCCGTTTAGTTATACTTGAGGGCTGGTGTATGGGTGGTGGCGCGTTTGGTATTCAGATGTTAGTGCGAGAGTGGCGAGACAGTCATTATGACGTGTTGTGTTGGATGTCGCTGTACTCTGTGTCGGTAGTCAGTAGTAGTGTAGATGACGAGACGGTGTGGCCGGTGGATGGAGGGAGGTGGTTGTACTAGTAGGTGCGGAGCGTCATGACAGATGAGGCGGGGAGCGGTAGTGCTATTTTTCTGCCGTTAATCAAGTGACATTATCGTGTTGCGTCTGCATTATAATTATAACGTGACTTATCCTATATAACCTGACATCCGTTGCTATTTTTTGCCGTTAATCAAGCAACATTACCTGTGTTGCGTCTGCATTATAACGTTACTATATCAATATACCTGACATCGTTGTTATTTTTCTGCTCATACACTTTTAAAAAATCTGCCTACTGTACTTGTGACAAATTGCAATATATCACCAGCAGGCCCTGAACATAATTGTTTTTAGATGGTCGCCTCCTGCAGCAGGCACTCCGCACCTAATGTTTTTTTTTTAGAGCGTGGATTGACCGAGAGGGCTAGGATGTTTAGGCGGATATAGATATTGAAGAGATGCGAGGTATTTAGATTGATGGTGAATACGGGCGGGCGCAGTGATGGCATGTGTGATCCGCAGGCGAGGGTTGTGGTAGGGTGTGGAGTTGTAGTTGCGACGTGATCTGAGTTGTAAGGAGTCTGTGTTCTTCCATTGTGTAGTGTGTACTGTATTTGAGGATGGAGGATCGGTCGGTTATGAGTGGGAAGGGTGGTGACGATGAGTTTATGCATGTGTTTAGAGTATGTGTTGAGCGCGCAGGCGCGCGATGTGACTTTGCGTGCATGGAATGGGTTTGAGTGAGGTGAGTTGTGGAGTGATCGCCGAGTAGACATGGGGAAGAGAGAAGGCGAGGTAGTTTTAGTCGAGGAGGAAGACATGCATAAGTCGGTGGTATAGTGGTTAAGGCCCTCCTTTATGTGAGTAGTGTAGTAGGATAGGTAGCGGGATTGTGGTTGTATGAGGTTAAGGTGAACCGCTTCTGAGGTCGATAATTTGGAGGGGATGCTCTATGATGGAGGTCAGATGGGTGCAGCTGAGTATGTGATAGTGTGTTGTGGGTGAGCACTGCTTTGCGCTTTACGTACAAGGTAAATCTATGTTTCTAACATATGTGTTCTCTAGAAATCAATGTTATACTTAGGATCTCGTGGTGTTGAGTGGATGGCAGGGAAGTAGTCAGTGGAACGAGTTGGGTGGCTGATTAGGTTGTGGTGGTGGGTGAGTGTATGAGAGCGAGTGAGAGGCATAGAGAGAGAGTGGGTGGAGTGGCGAGACTTGGATCTGCGGCGATGTAGCTCGATGGTGGCAGATGATGGGAGGTAAATAGGTCTATGGTGACATAGAGGCGTGGTAGTGTGGTGATGTGTGGTGAATTAAGGGAGTGAAGAGCAGTCGCGGTAGAGCTCGATATGCGGAGGGGTGTTGGAAGAGGTGAGAGATTGCGGGCATGACGCTGGTACTCGTACTCTTGTCGGACGGGTAGAAGTAGGAGGCGCACTGTAGAAGGGATATTGGCGCGGAGTTCACGATCGCAGGTTGAGGAAGCAGTGGTACGCGCGCGCTTCGCTCGGCGTGTTTGTGGAGGGGTAGCGTAGTGGTAGTGTGCCTGGGATCTGGTGGTGTGAGAGTATACACCGGAGATTGTGAGTGTGTGGTGTGGTTATTGGGCAGAGCTGTTGGGGTATTGTCATTGATCACTATGCGTGTGGCCGCTGATTGATAGGCTGCTTAGCCAGCACGACGCGCAGTCGTGGCATACGTATTGGTCATAGGTCTGAGTGCGAGAGGGGGGTGGGCGGTGTTGGTAGATTGTGTTAGGGTGTGTGGGACGTGGATGGTTCTCCCGCGCTCGATGATGAGGATCGGCCGGTCGCTCATATGAGAGTATCGATGCGATGCTTCGAGGTCGAGAAGGTTTGGTGTGGTGTGTCGTGCGGTGGAATTGGCCCAGAGGAGGCGGAGATGGTCGCGCGATTAGCGGAGAGTTGGAGAGAGTAGTGCGCGTTAGAAGGGGTTGATGGGTGTGGCTTGTTTGGCAATGCGGAGGCCAGAGCACCCAAGCATCACGCGTGCTCTAGGATATGGGTGGAGGATGACCGGTGGGAGTTGGTGGTGGGGAGGTTTGGTGCAGAATGTGGTAGGATTATTGTGAAGGATTCGTAGAGTGGCCGAGTGTATGTCCGGCGTTTACTCTCGATATGATCGTTGTGAATTAGTGTCGAGAGATGAGGTGCTTGTGGTAGTATCGGATGCGCGCGTGTGTTAAGTTATGTATGGAAAGGTTCTCATGAGTTGGTGGAGGGATGTATTGTAGTAGAGTGGGTCGTGTTGGGGGATGTGGTAGGCGTGCGGGTGCGTGAGGTTGCGGAGGCTGGTGAAGATAGAAGTGGTTGTATGATAAGTAGAGACACGAGAGCGGTTAGATAAGCAGAGGCAGGTAAGAAGGCCAGAGGACTGTGCTCATGTGGGTAATAGATGTTTATGATAGGGGCTGTGTGTGAGGTCCGATGTGGAGGAGTGGGGGAGGATGATGGAAGTATGGTGTGCATTTAATGGGTGTGTGTGACGATGCTGAGGATGGGTTAGGAGTGGAGATGCCGCGCGGTGAGGATGTGGTGAGGAGGGATGTTGCGACGATTGTTCCGTGTTTGTGCTGTGTTTACTATGCACGGTCGAGTGTGGATTGGTTATAGCGTAGCGGATGTGAGAAGTGTGAGTTGGAGAAAGGAGGGTGATGCTGTAGTGGTGGTCGAGAGATGGGTGGCATCTGGGCCGCGTGTGTGGAGGAGGTCTAGTACCTAGATGCAGATGTTATTTTTGAGTAGTTATGCTCGAGAGGAGTCTCGATGTGTGCGTGCATGATGGAGTGCGGTGTAAAGCCAGGTATTTGATGCAGGTGTGGGCTGGTGTATGGGAGATGATGGTGGGTGATGGTGATAGTAACGCAGTGTTTTACTGGTATATATACTGTTGGATAGGTGCGGGGTGGGTGCAGGTAGTGAAGACTGATAGGTATGGTTGTCGCCAGATGGAAGGGGAGGGTCGCACTGGAGAGGGTCAAGATGTGAGTGGTATGTGAGGATGGGGTTCAGAGTCGTAGATTTGTGTATTTTCGCGTTCGCGGGGCCCGTGGTTATGTTATGGACGATGACTCAAGTGAGTGAGATAGACACAGTCGTTGATGTGGAGAAGGGGTAACGTTGGTCTATGGGGAAGCTGATGTGGGTGGTGAGGATGGTAGGTGCGGGAAGGTTGTTAGCAGTAGGTGGATATGTGCGTGAGTCAGTAAGGCACTAGATGATTCAGTTTGAAGGGTGGGTGGTTCGTTGTACGCGCGCGCAGTAGGGGGTGCGATGTGTGTAGAGGAGTGTGTAGTGGTTTGCTTAGATGGCGCGGTGGGAAGGGTTGGTGTGGGGGTGTGGTAGTTGAGGTTATGTTGTGGAGTCGCCAGAGAGACGCAGTAGTATAGTGAGATGTGGAAGCTGGAATGCGAAGTAGGCGCTGGATGGAGGCAGAATCCATTGCGAGGGGATTGATAAGACTGATGTAAGGTGGTGGCTAGGGTTAGGTTTGGGGAGGGTTGGGGTTGGTGGTGGTCGCGATGTGTTCGTGCGCATGATAGTAGGATTATTGTGGGTGTAGGTTACCTCGTGTTGATTGTGAAGGCGCTGAGGATCTTGTGTGTGTGTGGCGGTATGTAAGCGAGGATGCGCGTTTGTTAGGAGTGATATTGCTGCTGGGGTTTTGCCTATTCGCGTGGTAGGGTAGCGTGTTGAGTGTGTGGGGCGAGTAGCGAGGTATTATATGATGTGTGGTAGATGATGCTTAGAGAGTGATACAAGTGTTGGCTGTATTGTGTTGGTGTAATGTGTTAGAGTAGTTGGATGATGGAAGTCGGAAGTGTTGCAGATCCATTGGAGAGTAGTCAACGATCAGACAGGGCATGTGGTGAAGGGATGGGTGGAGCGAAGAGTTGTGTCGGGTAAGGGGACGCGGGCTAGATGTGGTGATGTGTAGCTTGAGATGTTGTGGGTACGATGAGGTGCTTGTGTGCGCGGCAGGTGTTGCTGCGCAGTGGTGCGTTAGCGAATGCGGAGGATAGAGGATTGGTTTAAATGTGGTGTTATGTTGGTGATGTGTGATAGTAGCAGTGGCTCCTGCGTGTGTGATAGACGGGAGAAGAGTCGTTTAGAGGAAGTGAGTTGTGGGCGCTATCCTGGGACCCTGATATATGTAGCGATGTGATGTGGAGTGTGAGTGAGGCTTTTGTTGCAAGATGGTTGGTGTGCTGACGAGATGTGTGGATAATTGGAGCGCGCTAGGGTGGTGCTGTACCGGATGTTGTTGGTAGTAGTCGTGCGTGGTAGATTAGGAGAGGGATTACCGTTGTTAGATTAGCAGATTGTGATTAGTGGTGGAGTGAGTTGAGTGATGCGATGGCATTGGGCATAGGAGTGGTGATGTGTGTTTAGAGTCGCGAGATTGCACGATGTTAGAGAGGATTTTTTTGAGACGTGAGGAGGTGTGAGTGAGAGGCTCCGTGAGTGTGCTGTTAGGCGGATGGGGGTGGTGTGGATAGTGAAGGTGGGTTGTTGTGGCTGATTAGGTATGATAGAGGAGTGAGTCGCGGTAGCGGTCTGTATGAATTGAGGTGTATTGACAGGAGAGTGGAGATAGTCTCGAACGTGTATGAGTGAGTATGGCTGTGGGAGATATGAGGATGCGCTCGCGACGCGCGGGGTGTGGGTGCGGAGCGACCTAGTAGAGGATTGCATTGAAGTCACCGGAGCGTGTGTGATAAGTAAGGTGAGGCGTAGTGTGTGTATGGATTGTTGTTCTTGAAGTACAAAAAGGGTGAATGCGTGAGGGATTGGGAAGATGGCGATGAGTAGTGTTGGTGTGTACCGGCGGTGGTTGAATGATAGATAGATTGGCCGCAGCTGGGTGTTCTGGTGTGTCGCGTGTGGTTGGAATATGAGACAGGCGACCGTGTAGGATGGTTGAGTTCGTAGCGGAGAGTCATCGCGTCATTGGTATGTGACGCTTGGTAGCTGATGGGCGAGGTTGTGAGTGAAGGAGGAGTATCGTTATGCTGCGCTGTGACGAGAGACGTGTTGAGTCGTGTATTGGGTAAGTGTCATGCCTAGTGGGAGCGGCAGTGCTAGATAATGGGAGTGAGTGGTACTGAGGACAGTGAGGTTGCGTCGCGGAACACATTCGGTTGGCAGTTACGGTGATGGGTGACGCTGGTGGTGTGGGATGTGGAAGTGGATGTATTATATATTGATGGTGTGATGTAGCTGCCTATGGATTATTGTGATGGTGCTGTTTTTATGTAGTCGGGATGGAGCGGAGTGAGAAGAGGCGGTTACGATGAAGAGCTGATTAGGTTGATGTGATGAGTATGGAAGTGTAGGAAAGTCACGAGAAGTCATTAAGAGGTGTGGGTAGAGATGTGATTGATTGAAGTCTGCTTTTGGTTGAAGGCCATTGGGGGAATTATTTCATAGTTTGGAGAACGTTCTCACCTAGAGAGGACCACAAAACTCATATACATGTTGGCTAGTGGTATACATCTGTTGATCGAGGGTTTGGCTGGTGTGTTGTTTGATAGGGTAGATTCTCGTATGCAGGTGATAAGTTGTGGTAGTCGAGGGGGCATGCGGAGTGGTGATGATTAGTTGTGGCCGCGCTGCGAGCGAGTAGTTGTTGATAGATCTTGGTGGGATCGCTGGTTGTTGTGTACAGGAGCGTTGGCAAGGCGATCATCAGCCATGGATTCGATGCTCTGTATTGATAAGGTTGCGTTGAGTCTAGGGAGATCAGGAGAGGTCTGCTTTGTATCACGCACGTGAGGTTGCTGGTGTGATCTCCGGTTGTCGTGATTCCGGGTAATGAGGGGTAGGGTGCTGGGGGAGCGGAGCGTCTAGTCGGTAGTGATGTTCGTCGTGATATGAAGATAGGGTGCGATGTCGCTCGAGGGATGGAGAGAGTGAGAGACTAATAGCGGCCGGATGTGTACATGGTTATTCTGATTGTCCGTGTGATTATGTGTCGCTCGCGCTTGGTTTGATGCGGATAGTGGGCATGTCTGATAAAGGCATAGAAGAGGGAGGGAAGTATCGGATTCGTTGGTGGGGGGAGGTGTGTGGCAGTGTTGATGGTTGCCTGATGGTAGGTAGTTGGAGTGAGTGTGGGGTGCTGCCCGGATGGTCTGACGCAGATGGTGGTGATGAGTAGAGCGTGGCTCTTCATGAGATGGAGGAATTGATTCTTAATTATAGACGCTCGTGCGAGAGTTTATAGTACTAGGGCATGGTGGCTGTGTTGTGGTGGGCTGATGTGGAATTGTCGTTTGCGAGGGTGATAGGTATGTTCAGTGTCAGTGAGTGAAGAGTTTGATCGCGCTGTTTACCACCCGTAGGTGTGTGGGGTGAGGACGTGATGGAAGCAGAAGGGAGACCGAGTAGGAGACGGGAATTGAGAGAGGAGAGGACATGAGCGCAGTGACTAGTCGAGGGAGAGTAGCGCCGGATGACAGGAGGTGCTAGAGCAGCTGTGGCGGATGTCGAGTGACGACGTAGAAGGTCGCGAAGCGAGAATGAGGCGAGATAAGAGGTAAGGCGCAGGTAAGGAGGGTAATGAGGACGATAGATAGAGGTCGCGGACGATGGGCAGGTGCTGGAGGATGGTGGAGGTAAGGTGTATAATGATCGGTTAGTAAGATTTGTAGCGCGCCCAGGTGCGATGTCGTGCCTTGGCCAGTGACGTGATGGCGTATAGTGGAGGGAAGTGAATGGCTTGATAGTAGAGACAGGGATGGAGCGGTGGGAGTCGTGGCGGTGAGACGCAGCCGGTATTATAAGATTCTGCGCGTCGACTACGCAGGACCGAAAGGAGATGCGGCTGGTGCGGTGGTGTGTTCGCATGATGGTGATTGCGGGACTTCTAGGGGGCGTCATGTGCGGTAGTGTCTCGCGTGGGTGGTGCGAGCGTGGCGATGAGACGCATCGATGGAGAGGCGACTGGGGAGGCTCGTGGAGATAAGCTTCTGTGCAGTGAGCGGTGTGTGAGTGGCGTTGCGTGTGGTGTGGCGATAGATGCGATGTCGGAGTGAGTGGGTAGTTGTGCTCGCTGAGTGGTGTGAGTGCGTGCTAATTATAGTTGTGGTCAGTGATTGGTTAAGTATGGTCCGGCGTGTATTCAGCGTGATGGGTGTGCTCAATTTATAGCGATATGGATGTGTGGGTCCAGCGGAGCGGTTCGCTCGACGTGTAATTTTGTGTTAGAGCGCGGGACGAAGGCTCGTGGATGTGGACTGGGCGATCGGGGAGGTACACGGAGGTGTACGACATAGCCGTCTGTATGCCGCCAGGGTACTATCGGCTGTGTTGTTCGTTGGTGTCTGTATCAGGGAGATTATTTGTATGCCTGTGGGTATTGTGGATGTTGATCGATTGGATACTGATAGAGTGTGCGATTGTATAATAGGATAATCGATTATTGAGATGGGATAATTGTTTTATCAGGTGGGTTAGTGTGGATTATGTTTGTATGTACTGTGTGTAATCCGCAGTGTGTGGATATCATAGGATTTGTAATGTGTTGAGGTCTGACAGCTGCTGTGTGGGTAAGGTTGTGGAGAAGGGGCGCAGAAAGCGTATGTGATGTGTGGATGATGGGTGTATAGTACCGCACTACATGTATTGACTTCTGGATACGTTAGATTGCTGTTTGAGCGCACTGCTCGTAATTATTGGATGGGATGTCGAGGTTTGGTGTTGCGCATCCGGGAAGTCTACTAGACTTGATAGCACAGATATATAATAGGCGAGTAAAGCTGTTTGATGATGAATGGATCGGGTGGGAAGCAGGGTGATGGCTAGGTAGGTGGGAAGTAGTAGCGATTGAGAGTGAGGTCGGTGCGTGATTAGTGCGAGCTGGATAGCATCGGTTTGCGCCATAAATGAGCAGTTATGGATGAGAGCTGTCTGAGATAAGGTGTGTAGGTATTTGGAGTTGTCTGTTGCCTGGGACAGTCATTATGTTGTAGAAGTGAGATGTTATGATTTTGTGTAGACGTAGAGAACGGTGATAATGGTTGTGTTATTGTTGAGTCCACTTGAATATAGGAGTAGCTGTGGCGTTATATATGTATCGGTATGCATGTTAGGACACGATATTGTGAGGGCTGTGAAGATAGGATTCGAGTCGGCATGTCAGATGTGATGGAGGTATCTGCGCGCCGGTATATAGATATTAGTGATTGGGTGTGATTGTCTCTGCGTGTTTCAGTATCTGTATCGCTGAAGGAACTGTTTGTGGAGCGTATATGGCTAATGTGTGATGTAAGATAGTCAGTAAATCTGTGAGAGTGGGATTACAACCTACATTTTGTCTACTGGCAGGCTATTGCAGTAAAAGTCACTAACAAAGTGTCCCCATCCATCGCCAATATAGCATAAAACATGAAACTCAAGTTATTAATACGTAATTACTATTTATGTTGTGCAATTACACTTTAACAATTCAAAGATAATCATATTTGCAAATTAGATTTATTTTAAATGTTAGAGGAGACGAGGTGTCTTATGCCTCGCATGGAAGTCATAGATGTCGCCTGTTTCGGATGCCAGATTATGTGTAGATGTGGAGAGGGCTGGATGATGAGTGCCCACTTGAGTGTGGTAATATGGATATAGAGATTCTTGCGCTTGTAAGATGTAGTTAGTGAGCGTTTAATGGGCAATTAAGAGTACTGGCTTGAATTCGAGGAGGGGAACTAGATAGGGACATGGTAGCCTTCACGCTACAAGATGAGGTTTAAGTGGATAAATAAAGAATTGGCTGTAGATCACACTAAATGGAGGGTGCCTTGGTATTTCCAAGGAGGAGTATGAAGACTTAGTGGTGCCGTTGCGTAAAATGCAGTGAAGTGCAGAATCTGATACTCGGTTCGTGCTCAGTATTTGATATTCATATAGATTGCCGGAGTGATAGAGAGTGTAAGAATATCGGTCACCGCAGCTATTGTGTGAGTGATAGGTGAAGTGGGACGCTGGACCTAGTACAGATGTACTGCAGGGCATATTAGTGTATTGTGATTGGAGCTAATGTTAGTCGCACGCAACACTTGTGAGTGTTTGTAGGTTGTGGTTTGGGGATGGGGTGGAGATGTATGCATTGTAATCATGGCATAGAGTGAGTCCGACTGGAAGTCTGGTAGCGGCGTCACTGCTGATGACGCTAGATATCGTCTGTGGAATTAGTGTTAGTCGAGATAGTCGTGCGTGTAAGGTGAACGAGGGAGATTTAAGGTAGGTGCTGTAGTGAGCATGTGCTGCATAGGGCGTCCATGGTGGCGCGGTTGGGTAAGGTAATGCTTAGATTGGGTGGCAGGTGTCGCCGGGGTGAATCATCCATGAGCGCCGAAGTTGGACCTGTTGGTATCATGATGGTGATATATGGGGCATTGGCATGGACTCGGTGTTATACCAATGTTGATGTTGCGTGATAGTGTGTGGTGAAGTAGATACACGCACGCTCGTCAGATGGTGAGGAAGCGCCGAGTACACTTGGGTAATGATGAGAGTTATGTGAGATAGGCAGCGCGTACGGCAGTGGTAGGAAGTGAGTGAGTGCGGCGTTGAGATATCTGTAGTTAGGTGGGATCTGTAGGGAAGCTGCAGTTGGGATCTTAGTGCCTGAAAAGGCCAGTAAATCCTGCTGACACAGATGAATACACTAGATTATATTAGGGCATATTGTAGTAAGTGGAGATGGGAGATGATGTATATCTACGCGATAGTTGTGTGTTAGTACGTGATTGTAGATGCGCGCCACTGTAGTGAAGTCTTGATAGATTATATCGCTGGATGTCTATGGTGTAGTGTGCCGCCATAAGTTAATTTATAACTAAACAAATCTAGAACTAAACTATATTGTATTGAGGGATGGGTCGTGTTTGATGTGCTAGGTGTATATTACTGTGAGGGGGTATACAATGTAGGAATAGAGCGCAGTATCATGATGAAGAGCGGGTTTGAGATTGATGATCGGACTCTATGCTCCTGCACAGATAGAGCCTGCTGGCCTGAGGAATTTAATGAGAGTGATATGGATAACTCAGATTAGTGAGTGGTCGGGAGATGACTTAGATTAATGGAGTATGTTCGTATTTAGATTAGTAGGAGGTAGAAAGCTGATATGTCGATCTGAGAAATGTAACGTTGTTCCAATGTACCAAGATACCTAGCGTAGGCGATTTGTCTTTGTTGAATTATTTATTTGGTTCTTCTGAAAGTGGTAAGCGAGGTAAGAGGGAGTTATTATAAGGTTGTGTGTATAATGTATTAGCAAGTAGTCCAGAGCATGAAGGGTAGATGCGAGTGATAAAAGAGGCAGAAAGTGACGGACCGAGCCTCGGGGCTCATGTTAGGATATGTTGGAAGAAATTGGTTATAAGGTGAGATGGAGATGGACAAGCGAGAGGGGTACATCGGTTGATGGCTCAATTGTGTAGAGGAATGCATGAGTGAGGCGCGTTCGCTATACGCTACGATCAGCCATGCTCACGGTACGCACAGTCCATGAAGGCAGTTGGAATAGCTAACGGAGACAGGTATTCCTGAGCTTATTTAGAGTGGATTTGTGGGTGCGATGTAGTGAGAGCAGAGGTGTTAGTTCCTGCCTGCAGACAGAATATGTGAGTCATGAGCTCCGAGGGTACGATGGGCACTGTCTGTTGGAAGGTCCGGTCGGGGTCAAAGGGTGTCTTGAGCTTTCGTGAAAGTTAGGGGTGTCCTGTGATGTACATCCAGGAGGAGTGTGTCAAGGTTGTGAGAGCATAGGTAACTCAGAAGGTTAGAGCGAGAATGAGTGTATGTGGATGTGCACTAAAGTAGCTACAACATCCATAAGAGGGAACAATGTATGGTATTCACCTGATTAAGGAGACTGCGATACACCAGGTCATATCTAATTAGATGAGAATGTTTCAGAAGTGGTCAAGCGACGATTATGGAATCGGGTCAAGCTAGTAGTTAGGTGATGTCTATAGGCTGGAGTTGGTGATCTTGACAGAGGTATGGGGAGTCTCGGCCAGGTGGGCGATTGAATAGTCTGCTTTGTAGATGATAGTCAGCGGTGGATGATTGTCTGTACATTGATTTGCTAGATAGTAATCTTAACGATTGCAGTTTGTAATTCGCTGCATGTGGATGTTGTCTACATATCGGAAATATCCGAATAGTTTAGCGTGAGTGAGAGTTATGCTTATTGATGCACGCATAAGAGGGATAACAGACAGCGTTTGTCAAGGTGGCACTGTTGCACGGCACTTGAGGGTGTAGATGGAGTGCTTAAGTAGGATAGTAGGATAGTGACTTGCGACTCACAGTGTTCTAGATAGAGATTTCATCGTAGAGATGACGGTGTGAGTTGGGTCGAGGGAGTGTCTGTTTGTAGATAATGTTGTAGAATGATAGTCTTATGTTGGAGTATTTCTCGCATGACTTGTATTGAGAAGTAGTATAGGGTAATCGGTAGAGTATGGGTGGGCTATTCTCCCGTCTAGAACGGTGAGGTGAGAACAACTTGTCGCGCATGTGAGACGTCTAGGTGATGGCGGGTTGGCTAGGTACGGGAGCTCTTAGGATTGTGGAGGGTGCGTAGAGAGTATGTTTAGTGAGAAGGTTATGTTGAGGAGATGTATTGTATATGGGAGTTATATTCCATAATGATGATGTATTTGTAAGTGTAGTTCTCGCGTGGATTCGTATGTGTAGATGGAAGAGGATGGAGTCATGATCCGTGTCGCGTACTCTACTGAGACTTGTTATTCATGGTGGTCTGTGCGCTGGACATAGTCATGGTTAGGCGTATTGATATTCTGTTCTGAGGTAGATCGACTCGCACAGGGTCTGTTAGCGCTGCGATTTCCGGCAGTGTGGTGTCAGCAATGCGCGAGACGGGCTGTTGTCGCCGGAGTTAGGTCTTGAGTTTGAATACGAAAGGTCGTATAGAGCGTGCAGTGTGGATCGCGTGAATGAACGGATTCAGTTGTATTATCTTTAACATCGCTGTGATGGATCCGTCATGAACTCCATTGAAAGTCAATGGAGAACGGATCCGTTTACTACTGTGTCACACCGCAGTATGTTGCGGTTTGCTCTCCGGTCTGGAGACGCAAGTGAACTGAACGGAATGCATTTAGGAGCATTCCGTTCTCTTCAGTTCAGTTTTGTCCTCATTGACAATGAATGGTGGCAAAACTGAAGCGTTTTTTTTCCGGTATTGAGTTCCTTCATAGGGCGCCAGTGTGAAACTAGCCTTACTCCATGTAAGGATCGATTATAGATACAGTATATACAATTTTTTTTGTAAGACAGGTGTTTCTGTGGTAGTGCACTTCTGTCAAAATGGTTACAGGAATGAGTCTGATGGTAAACATAACAAGAGAATATGGAGAATCAAACTTGTCCTGCTACGTGGTCTTAAAAGATAAGGATATCAGTTTTATGTGTAAGTATAGCTGTAAGTTAGTATAGAAAGGAATAGGTTGTCTCTTTGTTTAATGGGGTATTCTCATCTTCAACAGTTATTGCATATTGATGAGATATGCCAGAAATATCTGATAGGTATGAAATCTGCTCTTAGATCAGGAACCTTAAGTAAATAACCACAAACATCCACCATGCATTCACTTCTATGGGACTTCCGAAAATAACCAAGTGCTGGATCACCCATTTTTAGAAGTCCCACAGTGATGAATGGAGGGGTGGCCATGCTTGCACCTGTGTAGCCTGAGTCACATGAGTCATTGGTAGGTGGGGCTCATAGTCTCCTCCCTCCTCCCATTGTATGTGTGATTTCACGCTGGAGGTAACTAAGAGTAGGTTGCTGTGTGTCGACCTATATGCTCCTTCTGCAATTGCCCATACGGCAAGGTAAGTTAGCGCTAGGTCCCGAGGCACTCTGAGATACCTTGATGCGGTGCTCGGGTTCCGGTATATTCTTGATATAAGAATATATTGGCGAAAGTCTCATTTTAACATCAGTGTGAGGGTTTAGCCATATATTGTCAATTGCATTACCGCCGCAGTGCACCTTTACTAGTGATTGTTGGACCCCATAGCAAAACTTAATATGTGCCTTGCTGCCCCACCCAGTTTCCCAGTAAATGTGCATCAAACAATGCCATGTAATGCAGAAGGCAAAGTGAAATGTCCCAGATTTCTGATGATTTTTTTTATTAAATGGATGAAATTGCAATTTAAAAAAATGAAATATTGTAATAAAAAAGACACAGTTGGTCTCACCCATTTTATCTGATTTCTCTTAGTAAAGTGGGACAGATGCTTCATAAAAATGGAACTCATTTTGAACACCATATTTCTCAATGTATTTAGACCAGATATCTGGCCTAAACACCTGGATTAAATACATTGATAAATCTCCTGCTTCCCATCTATTACAAAGTTGGCTGGCTGTAGCCACCGCTAGGGGGAGATAGTGTATAGGAATTTATAGAGTTACAGTTAATTGAAATGGAATCTGTAATAATCTGTTTGCAATGAGATCCCTTGCATGAGAATGCAGTGTTTTCACATCGAAAGAGAGGAAGAAAAAGAATGAGTTCTTGAAAAATGGCCTGGGACACTTTAATGAAATGGCCTTACCACTGGTTCCACAACCAAAGCAGTGTAACACAGAGCTGTTAGTGTATCTGAAATTAAGACTAGAGGAGTCCAGCTACTTTACATTATGCCACCCTAAATCATAATCCTGACATGACATTACCTTGTGTAGGCCTCTTCATGGTGTTGTCCATGGTGTCCTGACTAGAGATGAGCGAGCATGCTCGTCCGAGCATGGTGGTAGTTCGAGTATTACGGTACTCGTAAGTGCTCGCTGCTCGGACGAGTATCTCACCATGCTCGAGGAAATGGCATCTCCCGCATTTTGAATTTTTGGCGCCTATAAACTCAGCCAATCACAAGCCAGAAGACTCTGCGATACACCCAGCATCACGTGGGGCCCTTACATGTCAATAGCAGGGGTTGGCTGGCCTGATCAGGTGACCCTGGAATATACTAGTGACTGCCCGCGGTGCTCGGCTCAGATGCTGTCTGGATGTCGTTAGGGACAGAGCTGCTGCGTTTCAGGGAGAGTGTTAGGGCCTGGATTTAGTTCTCTGTTAGGCAGGAGTGATCTTAAAAGAACCCAACAGCCCTTCTAAGGGATACAAGACATTTTTTTTTCTCCTGGCTGGGCTGGCTGGCACTAGTAGTGCAGCTATCGCCATATATAACCCTTTTTTTATTGTTTTATCTCAGTGATACAAATCCATTTCATACAGCAGTGTGGAACCATTCTGTGTGTCACAGTTCAGCTGTCCACTCACCACAAACCACAATCCGTATTTTCTGTCCAGGTGACCCATACTGTACGTCACGTAATCAAATACGGTCTTTTGCTTTCACTGATACAGCTATATTACAAAAATCTCTGTGCGACATTTGTCTGGGTTGCAGTCAAAATAGCCACAGTCAGCAGGGGCTGAGTTTGCTCTCTGATAGTTTCTGCACGTCACGTTAAAAAAAAAAAAAAAAAAAATATATATATATATATATATATATATATATATATATATAAAATATATAAAAAAATATTTTTATTGTTGTTTTATCTCAGTGATAGAAATCCATTTCATACAGCTGTGTGAAATCATTCTGTGTGTCACAGTTCAGCTGTCCAGTCACCACAATCCGTATTTTCTGTCCAGGTGACCCATTCTGTACGTCACGTCAGTAAAAAAGGTCTTTTGGTCTCACTGACACAGCTACATTACAAAAATCTCTGTGCGACATTTGTCTTGGTTGCAATTAAGCAGACCAAGTCTGCCTAATCTAATAATTTCAGTGTAATTGCTCCATACTGCACGGTACGTAATAACATACGTAATTTAGCTCTAACTTATCCACCTATATACAAAGCACAATCCGTATTTTCTGTCGAGGTGACCCATTCTGTACGTCACGTCAGTAAAGAAGGTCTTTTGCTCTGACTGATACAGCTACATTACAAAAATCTCTGTGCGACATTTGTCTGGGTTGCAATTAAGCAGACCAAGTCTTCCTAATCTAATAGTTTCAGTGTAATTGCTCCATACTGCACGGTACGTAATAACATACGTAATTTTGCTCTAACTTATCCACCTATATACAAACCACAATCCGTATTTTCTGTCCAGGTAACCCATTCTGTACGTCACTTAATTAAAAATGGTCTTTTGCTCTCACTGATACAGCTACACTACAAAAATCTCTGTGCGACATTTGTCTGGGTTGCACTTAAGCAGACCAAGTCTGCCTAATCTAATAGTTTCTGTGTAATTGCTCCATACTGCATGGTACGTAATAACATACGTAATTTTGCTCTAACTTATCCACCTATATATTTTCTTGTTCAGATTGAACAAGTTTGTGGGTTTCAGTACAGCAGGCCCATTTATTTTTATTTTTTTATATAATACACTTATATACAGAAAATGTTGAAGCCCAGGGCTAAGGGACGAGGGAGTGGGCATTTAATTACTGCAGGGGGCAGAGGCCGTGGTCCTGGGCAGGGTGAGACAGTACCTGCTGATGAGGGAGCAGGGGAACGCCGCAGAGCTACACTCCCTAGCTTCATGTCTCAACTTACAGGGACACGTGGTAGAGGACTGTTGAAACCACAACAGTGCGAACAGCTGATGTCGTGGATTGTGGACAATGCTTCAAGTAATTTGTCCACCAGTCAGTCTTCCACGCAGTCCACCCACGTTACCCAAGGGAGCACTCCTCTGGCTCCTCCACCTCAACCTCCTTCCCCCCAGTCTGCCCCCTCCCAGGAAAATTTGGAATGCGATCCGGCATACTCTCAGGAACTGTTTTTTGGACCCTTCCCAGAGTCACAAACCACTTCTCAGGTTGTGGGTGATGATGATGATGACAATGTTGACTTAGTGGAAGAAGTTTGTAAAGAGGTGTCGGACGATGAGGAGACATGGTTGTCAGACAGTGGTGAAGTTGTTGTCAGGGCAGGAAGTCCGAGGGGGGAGCAGACTGAGGAATCGGAGGATGACGAGGTGACTGACCCAAGCTGGGTTGATAATGCCGAGTGAAGACAGTGCTTCTGAGGCGGAGGCGAGTGCTGCACCAGAACAGGTTGGAAGAGGCAGTGGTGTGGCCAGAGGGAGAAGCAGGGCCAGAGCTGGTGCATCGGCAGCAACTGTTTCACGTAGTGAAGCTCCCGTGGTGAGGCCTAGATGTTCGCAAGTCTGGAGGTTCTTTAAAGAAATTGAGGATGACCGACGGACTGTGGTGTGCACCCTGTGCCACACCAGGATCAGGGTGCCACCACTACTAGCCTAACCACCACCAGCATGCGCAGGCATATAAGTGCTAAGCACCCACTCAATGGAACCAAGGCCGTTCACCTCCTGCAGGTCACACCTCTGCTCCTTCCCCTGTGTCACTCGCTGCCTCTGCTAGTCAACCCCCTGCCCAGGACCCCGGCACGAGCGCCTCCCGCCGGAAAACCACACCTTCGCCTCCACTATCCTCCACAGTGTCCACCAATGTGTCCCAGCGCAGCGTTCAGCTGTCTTTACAGCAGACGCTGGAGCGCAAGAGGAAATACAGTTCCACCCACCCACATGCCCAAGCCCTCAACGTCCACATCTCCAAATTACTGAGCATGGAGATGCTGCCCTGACCAACGCTGTTTCTTGAGAAGGTTCCCCACCCTAAACCACGGGACACTGGACAAGTGCTGCCGGGCAGGGACACTATATCTCACTGACGGCACATTGGGTTAACTTGGTGGAGGCTGGGACCGAAAACTGACCATGGGGCCGCTCATGTACTGCCCACACCGAGGATTGCGGGGCCTACCTCGGTCACGGTCTCTCAGACGTACTATGCCTCCTCCTCCGACCCCTCCTCCTCCTCCACCTCCTCCTCCAAATTACCATCCGTGGGCACGGCGCCTTCAGTCGGTAGCTCTAGGCAAGCAGCAGTGCCGTGGGTAAGCGCCAGCAGGCGGTGCTCAAACTGCTGAGCTTAGGTGACAAAAGGCACACCGCCCAAGAGCTGTAACAGGGCATCACGGCGCAGACCGATCTGTGGCTGGCACCGCTGAACCTCAAGCCAGGCATGGTTGTGTGTGACAACGGGCGTAACCTGGTGGCGGCTCTGCAACTCGTGCCTGGCCCACGTGTTCAATCTAATAGTTCAGCGGTTCCTCAAGACATACCCCAATCTGTCTGATTTGCTCACCAAGGTGCGCCGCATCTGTGCGCATTTCCGCAAGTCGACCACAGATGCTGCCACTCTCAGGGCAGCGCAGCGCCGCATACAACTGCCCGCTCACCGACTGTTGTGCGACGTGCCCACAAGATGGAATTCGACATTAAACATGTTATCCAGAGTTTACTTGCAGCGCGGAGCGATTGTAGACTGCCAGATGTCAACTTCCACCAGAACTGGTAGTCAGGTCACTCAGATTCCTCAAGTCTACAATGAGGAGTGGACATGGATGTCTGATATCTGCCAGGTGTTGAGCAACTTTGAGGAGTCAACACAGATGGTCAGCGGCAATGCCGCCATTATCAGCCTCACCATCCCACTGCTTTGCCTGTTGGAAAACTCACTGCTCAGCATGAAGTCGGATGCTTTGCACTTGTCACAAGAGACGGTGGAGGAAGATATGTCGCTTGATAGCCAGAGCACCCTTCGGTCTGTTTCTCAGCACGTATCGGAGGAGGGGATGAGGATGAGGAGGAAGAGGAGGAGAATGTCGGCAAGACAGAAGAGGGAACCAGTGCTCAGTCCTTAACTCTTGAGCGTGTATGGGCTGAAGAGGAGGACTTGGAGGAGGAGGAGGAGGAGGAAATGGAGAGTCAGGCCAGTGAGGAGAGGGAATTCTTGCGTGTTGGGACTCTGGCACACATGGCAGACTTCATGTTAGGCTGCCTATCCCAGTGACCCTCGCGTTTAGAAGCATTTTTTCAAACACCAATGACTGGGTGTTCACTCTCCTGGACCCACAGTACAAGCAGAACCTTTCCACTCTCATCCCTGCAGAGCAAAGGAGTATGAGAGTGAATCAATATCAACAGGGCCCTGGTGCACAAGCTGAAACAATCCTTCCCATATGACGCCGCTAGCGGCAGAGGGCATGGTTCTGTGGGCCAAGTAGCGGGGGAGAGGAGGCGAGCAGGCAGCTTGTCCAGCACTGGCAGGGGAGGCCTTTGCCAGTTTTATGTCACTCCAGCAAGACACTGTCACCTGTCCTCAGTCTAGGCAGAGTAGGGGTGAGCTTTACAGAAAGATGGTGAGGGAGTACCTAGCTGACCCATACCAACGTCCGTAGCGATCACTCTGCTCCATACAACTACTGGGTTTCAAAGCTGGACACGTGGCCTGAACTGGCGCTGTCCGCCTTGGAGGTGCTGGCCTGCCCTGCCGCTAGCGTGTTGTCAGAGCGGGTATTCAGTGCAGGCTGGTGGCATCATCATAGATAAACATACACGCCTGTCAACTGACAGCGCTGACAGGCTGACGCTTATTAAAATGAATAAAGACTGGATTTCACCGGAATTCAAATCTCCTCCGGGGGAAAGCAGCTAAAGATTAACATTACTTATGTATCCGATTCCTCTTCTTTACTCCTCCTACTCCTCCTTGTTCGTCTTTGTCTAACGCTGACCCAAAAAAATGCAATTTTTTTAGAGGTCCAACTGGCACTCTTTACCACAATTTTTCAGGAGGGCCCCCTACAGGCCCTCTCTTCAAACAATTTTTCCAGAGGTCCACCTACAGGCCCTCTCTCTAAAAAAAAATTTTTAAGGAGGTCACCTACAGGCCCTCTCTCTAAACAATTTTTCCGGAGGGCCCCCTACAGGTCCTCTCTCCTTAACAATTTTTTCCGTAGGTCCACCTACAGGCCCTATCTCCAAACAATTTTTCCGGAGGTCCACCTACAGGCCCTCTCTCTAAAAAAATTTCCGGAGGTCCACCTACAGGCCCTCTCTCCAAACTATTTTTTCCGGAGATCCAGCTACAGGCCTTCTCTCAAAACAATTTTTCCAGAGGTCCACCTACAGGCCCTCTCTCTA
Source organism: Rhinella marina (assembly GCA_900303285.1). Lineage (NCBI taxonomy): Eukaryota > Metazoa > Chordata > Amphibia > Anura > Bufonidae > Rhinella > Rhinella marina. Next base: position 2,730 of record ONZH01004459.1, on the reverse strand, counting down.
AACAATTTTTTCCGGAGGTCCACCTACAGGCCCTCTCTCTAAACAATTTTTCCGGAGGTCCACCTACAGGCCCTCTCTCCAAACAATTTTTCCGGAGGGCCACCTACAGACCCTCTCTCCAAACAATTTTTCCGCAGTGTCAACTACAGACAGTGTAAAACAATGCTTCAGGAGCGGTCAAACAGACAGTCCAAAACAATTTTTTCAGGAGCGCGCAAGTACCGGACATTTAAAAAAAAAATTTTTTTTTGTGAGGGTAGACTTTATGTACTCCGAAAAGAAAAAAGCCAAAAGCCATTTCATTGCATTCTCAGTTCGACAAAGTCATTGGTGGTGTAACCGCCATGCTGTGTCAGGCTAAATTTTTGGATGCTTCACCAGCTACCGCATACTAACTCAGTCACTCTGTTGTCACCGCCCCATACAGGGCCACGAAAAATGTTTATGTGGTTCGCCTGCTGCCGCAGTGTCACTCACTCACTCTGTTGTCACCAACATAGTGGTTTGCACTATAGCAGCCAAAGTCTGCACATTCTCCCTTTTTATCTCCAAGTGATCTATACTGCTCGTCACGTAAAAAATAGGTTCTTTTGCTCTCAGTGATAACAAATCCATTTCAGAAAAAATCCTTTCTTTCTCTTTAAACTGATCTATACTGAACGTCACTTTTAAAAATACGTCTTATTACTCTCTTTCCAAACTATTTTTCTGGATAGGTGCCGTATACGGTATTAAACTGAGAAGAATACATACAACACATGCCCCACTTGATCAATTTCATAGTTGACAACCGTACCGGATAATGCTAAATTTTTAAGTTGGGGTCCTGCGTCGTCATTCGAACTCCATCCGGCTGTTGTCACCACCACACACGCTAGCCAAGAAGGCACTCCTCTGGCTCTTCCAGCTCAACCTCCTTCCCCCCAGCCTGTCCCCCACCTACAGACCCTCTCTCCAAAACAATTTACCCGGATAGGGGACGTATTAGATTTTGAACTGATTTTTTTTGGTTGTTCTTTTAATTGGCTCCTGACCTTTGATAGGCAGGGCATGGACACGTCCCTTTAGCTGCAGTAGAAAAGACACTCCCCTGGCCAGAGCAAGCTCTTTTTCCTTTTCCGTGTTTGAAAAAATCCATGAAATATATGGTCCCAAGATAGGGACGTATACGATTTTAAACTGAGAAGAATCTATACCACACATGCCCCACTAGTTCGAACTCAATGTTGACAGCCATACCCAGTTTGATGCCAAATTTTTAAGATGGGGGGTTCCACCCACTACCAGCCTAACCACCACCAGCATATGCGCAGGTATACGTGCTAAACACTTATGGAACAAGGCCATCTGTTCCCCTCATGCGGGTCCCACCACTGCTCCTTCCCACCCGTGTCACTCGCTGCCTCTGCGAGTCAACCCCCAGCCCAGGACCCGGCACTGAGCGCCTCCCGCCATAAAAGCACCCCTTCTCCTCCATGATCCTCCACACTGTCCACCAATGTGTCCACTGCGCAACGTTCAGCTGTCATTACAGCATCGTTGGAGTGCAAGCAAAAAAAAGTTCCAGCCAACCTACATGCACAAGCTCTCAACGTCCACATACAGGGCCATGCTAAATTTTTAACGTGCTCTACCTGCTACCGTCGTGTAGCTCGGTCACTCTGACGAGTCTGACCCTGGGGCCGCTCATGCCACTTGGAGGATTGCGGGACCTACCTCGTTCACGGTTTCTCAGATTACTATGCCACTTCCTCCAACCCCTCCTCCTCCACCTTCGAATTACCATCCGTGCTTCACCTCCTACTACCTCAGTCTAACTTCGGTCACTCTGTTGTCACCGCCATGCTGCATCAGGCTAATTTTTGGGTGGCTCACCTGCTACCTCATCTAACTTGGTCACTTGTTGGTGTCACCGCATGCTGTGCCAGGCTTATGCCTGCATCGTGTGGCTGGGATAGAGAGCAGTGCCAGCATGGGCTTGGGTGATGGCCTTCATTGCACCTAGTTGGTTGCTTCCCTATATATTCCCACCATGCCAGCCATGGGTTGTACATAAACTAATAACAGGAAAAACAAAAAAAATGAGAAAACTATTTTGCAGGAGGGTCAACCGCAGACACTCCAAAACAATTTTACATGAGGAGTGTCTCCCCGTCTTCCATTGTGTTCGGTCAGGCTGTCCGTAGGTACACCACCTCTGTCGTCCGCATAAGCAGCCACTATGAGGAAGGCCACGGCAAGAACATCCCCTTTTCAATTGAGAACAAGTGGAGACTTGTAGGAGGATGACAGTTTTCTTCTGGCAGTGGATTCACCTTCCCCTTTATCATTGCCAGACAACAGTTGGTGAAAAAGTAATTTGGCAATGATGAAGAAAATGTTAATGGTGCAGTGGACCGTCTGTGAAGCAAACCTATATATTGCCACCATGCCAGCCATGGGTTTGTAGATAAACTAATAACAGGAAAAAAACAAAAAAAATATTTTACAGAAGGCTCAACTACAGACACTCCTAAACAATTTTTTAGGAGGTCAACTTCGGACACTCCAAAACAAATTTTTGGGAGGCTCACTACAGACATTTGACTGCTACCTCAATCTAACTTGGTCACTTGTTTGTTCACTACGTTGTCACCATGCTGTGTCAGGCTTATGCCTGCGTCATGGGCAGGGGATAGCACAGCAGTGCCAGCATGAGCAGTGGTGTCACCTGCAGGCGGCGATGGACCT